>JAVTVY010003994.1:0-37506 GCA_036873755.1 Hanleya hanleyi | reverse complement strand
GCATGTTCACTCACACTTCCCTGGAATACATCGCTAAACCATCGGTTAAGGCGGCAAACTCACATAAAGAATGCGTGCATTCAGTAGAGATGATGACCAAATTATCCCGCTTGAGTGGACAGAATTGACATTTCTTGATATACTTTTCTGATATCTGAATATTCGGGATATTGAGACAGTTAGGAAATCTACGAAAACGGTCGGAATTTTCGGACCCCTCAATTGGACCCGGAATATTGCGCTTGTTTAATTATTTGGAGAAAAAAATCTCAAATTCGACATTTGACTGAACTGAACTGAAAATTGCAGTAACTGAGATCTGGGATCCAATCGCCCGATTTTACTCACGGTTTGAGATCTTGTGAACAGGCAAAATTCCATCAGGATATCACGACACAGCGTGAAAAAGAAAGCATGTCCGGTATATGGAAGCCGGATGCGGTCATCTCGTGTTTTCGCATTTTCGGAATAACGCGAAAACCCGACGCGAAACCGCGAAATATATGTTTCGTGTTGCGTTTTCGCTTCGCCTTTGTTGCATTTTCGTGTTGATGGTTTTTGCGTTTTCGCGTTGTCCGGTTTTCGGGTTGTAGGGTTTTTCGTGTTTTCAACTTACCGCGTTTTCTCGTCAGGTTTTCGCGCTACTATTTCGATGCCCAAATGCGAAAACACGAAATGGCCGCATCCGGGTTCCCTACCGGATTCTTGCCGAGATCAGATATTTTTATCCCATGCAGATAAAACATTTTTTTTTTGTGAATTGAAACTCCGGTAATACATATAGTTTCCTAAAGGGAGAAGGGACATTATTTACTGGGACATGCATTCTTCATTTCACACCTGTCAGCAAGGAGTGATCAATGAACATCGCCCAGAGACGCACATGTGCGGGTAACGTTTTTTAGCTCATCTGGGCCGAAGGGCCGATGGGCTTATGTCATGGCCTGACTGTCCGTCGTGCGTCGTCCGTCGTCCGTTGTGCGTCGTCCGTAAACATCTTCTCCTCTGAAACCGCTTGGCCGATTAAGCTGAAACTTGGCATGCATGCTCTCCCCAATGAGCACACCAGAATTTGTTCATGCCGTGTCGATTCGATTTTAAATATGGCTGCCATGGCGGCCATCTTGAATTTGCCAGTGAAATCTTGTCATCATTATTTTTCGGTAAATACGGCATGGATCTTTCTCAAATTTGGTACACAGGTTCCCCTTGGGTCTAGTTGTGCAAGATACCTTTTGTGGTCTGATTCACAAATCCAATATGGCCACCAGGCGGCCATCTTGGATTTCCCCATGAAACATTGTTATTGCGATTTCTCAGGAACTACTTCGTGGATCTTCCTCAAATTTGGTACACAGGTTCCCTATGGGATCTAGTTGTGCAAGATACCTTTTCTGCTCTGATTCGAACATCCAATATGGCCATCAGGCGGCCATCTTGGATTTCCCTATGAAACTTCGTTATCATGATTTATCAGGAAGTACTGCATGGATCTTCCTCAAATTTGATACACAGGTTCCCCTTTGGAATTCTAGTTGTGCAAGATACAATTTGTGGTCTGATTGTAAAACCAAATATGGCCACCAGGCGGCCATCTTGGATTTCCAGATGAAAGATTGTTATCGTGATTTCTCAGGAACTACTGCAGGGATCTTTCTCAAATTTGGTACAGTGGTTGCCCTTGGGGTCTAGCTGTGCAAGATACCTTTTCTGCTCTGATTCAAACATCCAATATGGCCACCAGACGGCCATCTTGGATTTCCTTATGAAACTTCGTTATCGTGATTTATCAGATTTATCAGGTAGTACTGCCTGGATCTTTCTCAAATTTGATACACAGGTTCCCCTTGGGGTATAGTTGTGCAAGATACAATTTGTGGTCTGATTGAAAAATCCAATATGGCCACTAGGCAGCCATCTTGGATTTCCAGATGAAACATTATCGTGATTTCTCAGGAACTACCGCATGGATCTTTCTCAAATTTGGTACAGAGGTTGCCCTTGAGGTCTAGCTGTGCAAGATACCATTTGTGTTCTGATTGAAAAATCCAATATGGCCGGCCATCAGGTGGCCATCTTGGATTTCCCCATGAAGCATTTTTATTGCCATTTGTCAGGACCTACCGCATGGATCTTTCTCAAATTTGGTACACAGGTTCCCCTTCGGGTCTAGTTGTGCAAAATACCTTTTCTGCTCTGATTCAAATATCCAATATGGCCACCATGCGGCCATCTTGGATTTCCCCATGAAACTTTGTTATCGCGATTTCTCAGGAACTACTGCATTGATCTTTCTCAAATTAGGTACATAGGTTCCCCTTGGGGTCTAGTTGTGCAAGAAACCTTTTGTGATCTGATTCACAAAACCAATATGGCCACCTGGTGGCCATCTTGGATTTCCCCTTGAAACATTCTTATTGCGATTTCTCAGGAACTACTGCGTGGATCTTCCTCAAATTCGGTACACAGGTTCACCTTGGGGTCTAGTTGTGCAAGATACCCTTTCTGCTCTGATTCGAACATCCGATATGGCCATCAGGCGGCCATCTTGGATTTCGTTATCGTGATTTATCAGGAAGTACTGCATGGATCTTTCTCAAATTTGATACACAGGTTCCCCTTTGAAATTCTAGTTGTGCAAGATACTTTTGTGGTCTGATTCAGAAATCCAAGATGGCCACCAGGTGGCCACTTGGATTTCCAGATTAAACATTCTTATTGTGATTTCTCAGGAACTACTGCATGGATCTTTCTCAAATTTGGTACAGAGGTTCCCCTTGGGGTCTAGTTGTGCAAGACACAATTTGTGGTCTGATTGAAAAATCCAATATGGCCACCAGGCGGCCATCTTGGATTTCCAGATGAAACATTGTTATCGTGATTGTTCAGGAACTACTGCATGGATCTTTCTCAATTTTGGTACAGAGGTTGCCCTTGGGGTCTAGCTGTGCAAGATACCATTTGTGTTCTGATTGAAAAATACAATATGGCCATCAGGTGGCCATCTTGGCTTTCCCCATGAAACATTGTTATTGCGATTTCTCAGGACCTACCGCATGGATCTTTCTCAAATTTGGTACACATGTTCCCCTTCGGGTCTAGTTGTGCAAGAGACCTTTCCTGCTCTGATTCAAAAATCCAATATGACCACCAGGCGGCCATCTTGGATTTTCCCAAGGAACTTTGTTGTCGCGATTTCTCAGGAACTGCTGCATTGATCTTTCTCAAATTTGATACACAGGTTCCCCTTGGGGTCTCGTTGTGCAAGATACAATTTGTGGCCCGATTGAATAATCCAATATGTCCACCAGGCGGCCATCTTGGATTTTCAGATGATACATTGTTATCGTGATTTCTCAGGAACTACTGCATGGATCTTTCTCAAATTTGGTACAGAGGTTGCCCTTGGAGTCTAGCTGTGCAAGATACCATTTGTGTTCTGATTGAAAAATACAATATGGCCATCAGGTGGCCATCTTGGCTTTCCCCATGAAACATTGTTATTGCGATTTCTCAGGACCTACCGCATGGATCTTTCTCAAATTTGGTACACATGTTCTCCTTCGGGTCTAGTTGTGCAAGAGACCTTTCCTGCTCTGATTCAAAAATCCAATATGACCACCAGGCGGCCATCTTGGATTTTCCCATGGAACTTTGTTGTCGCGATTTCTCAGGAACTGCTGGATTGATCTTTCTCAAATTTGGTACACATGTTCCCCTTCTAGTTGTGCAAGATACCTTTTCTGCTCTGATTCAAAAATAAAATTATATGACCACCAGGCGGCCATCTTGGATTTTCCCATGGAACTTTGTTGTCGCGATTTCTCAGGAACTGCTGGATTGATCTTTCTCAAATTTGATACACAGGTTCCCCTTGGGGTCAAGTTGAGCAAGATAAAGAGACCATAAACCTTTGTTACTGAACATTGAATAATTATGAGTTCATAACCTACGTAATTGAAGCCCTCAGTAACCTGTTGCTATGGTAAATCTTGCTATGATTTCTTTAGATTTTCCTACGAAGTAGGCTCTCATTTGCAAATTGTCCGGTAATGATTGAGTGAGTCTGTCCATCCCAATCCTTTCGTCGGCAAAATAAGATGACATTAGAGCCTTGATTTTTGGCATGAACCTGCATTAGGGGATGTCCTGGGCTGAGATACTTTTGATGAAGATTTGACCTACTTATATGACTTATAACATTACGCTTGGACCTCCAAATCATCTAGGTGACCTATAACTTTACGCATGAACCCCCAAGTCATCTTCCTCATCCTACTTCGTCGGTTCTGTGACGTTAGTCACACTACTCATGTAGTCTAAACCCAACTCTTGATATTTTGCATAATGCTACAAAGAAGCAATATTATTAGTTTGAAAGAGAATATAGAAGCATAGTTCTTTTGTCAATATTCCAAAATATAATTAAGAGTTCATTTGGCGAAATCCCTGATTATCATATTTAGATTTAAAATCTCAATATCTCTACACCTGTTTGGTGAATCTTCATCTTTAACCTGTATTTTAAGTGATAGTTGATTGTTGATACTGATTAGTGATAGTGATATCTGGATATAGTAATCCTGTACCTGGAGTTTCTCAATAACTTTGGGCAATGGACCAAGCTAAGCCCTAAATTATATCTCGAAGTAAATTTTAGTTGTGAATTGCTGGAGGCAACTTGAGTCTTATTCTAAAAGTACTTCATGGTTATTCTCTCTTCGTATACAGATATTCCCACGTATTCACATCCACATTATGTAGGAAATCCATAAAACAGATACGTCCATTCATCCGTTGATTTAACCGTGAAAAGTGGTGGAGAACTCCATGATGAACATGCCATTATTGAGGCTTTTATGTATTACTTGTTAACCCTATCTGGCCTGAACTTTTTGGGACCTGTCCAGGCCTGGGAAGGGAGGGGGGACGAAATGGCCGCACCTATTTTTTTCCTTAACCCTTGAGCTAGGGGGTCGAAACTTACCATACAATACCCTGTCAAGCTCTACCAGTCTACATTTTTGGTCGATTTTCCGGTCAGATTTTCCGATTTTATTTATGTAATTTCTCCGCGAAAACTTGCATGATAAATTAGTAAATACTAATGTTATGTGAAATAAAATAGTTTTTGCCCACTTTTCGTCTCAAAAAAGCAGAAACGTGACCACCATCTTGAATTTACCCATGATCTTCTGCTTATCTTATCTGTTCCTGAAGAGTATCTCACTTGCGTCTCTCCCATTGCTAAATTGTCATTTAGTATGTCCTATTTCAAACTAAACGAATGGAGACTCATTCATGTTTTATGAATTGGTTAGCGCGCGAGAGAAAACAGAACTTTTGCATGTGAAATGGGAATACCCAATGAATACTTTGGGATAAAATTAAGTTGTTCCCACAAATTTGCTATACGAAAGGTCTATTCCTGAGAATTGGCCCATGGTCTACACGGAAAATGTGACCTTCATAATTAGTTCTCATATGATATATTATATTTATCTGTATGTCATGTCGCATGTACATATAGTTAGCTAGGACACATTTAACATTTTCATTAAGATAGCGAGTACACATGAATTATGTCTTACCTGTATCTCCTGCTATCTATCTTTTAGGCACTGTACACTTTGGAACTCGAACTCAAAACTTCATCCCGCCCATGTTGATCCTGCCGCAGGTGTTCAGTCTCGAGTGTTCACTCATGGATGTCTCCAGTACTCTGTTGCTGATTGAAGTTGCTGTAGCTGTGGTTTTACTTTGATGTCTTCTTCCAGTGGACGCATTACGCAAACACCATGGTCTACATTACATCGACGATGGTAAAAGGTCAAGCGCGCATTTCAGTGTTGGGTGGCCTGTACCAAAATCATAACATAGCCGCTGACTCCATTTAAACCGCCAAAAATGGATAGGCCCTGTGAGGCACACGCTTCTGATTGGCTAAGATACCGAGTGAACGGACTCCTGTAACCTTTGCTTTGAAAAGAGCAAACCGAACCACTTGACTGGCTGACAGATTATGCCTCGTCATCAATAGATTAGTACGCTCGGCAAATTCGTTTACCAAGGCTCCCGATCGTAGAAGAGAAAGGGCGATGGAAGGGCCTGGAAGCGAGAGCGAGTGGACGTAAATATGGAGGTGAAGTGACATATTCCAGTACAATAACAAAAGTTGACCTGCAGCTGGAGAGACTGATGGAAAATGATTCAGTAATAGCCACTGGCAACAATTTATGAATTCCATGCACAAATAAAGCCATTGATCTCACGGTGAAACATATTCTTATCGCATGCATAGATTTTAAGATTGTAAGAGGTGCTTTTCATCGAGCGACTTTGGGAGATATTTTTAGTCGGGTGAGGGAGGCTTACATCTTGGCTTATTCGAGAGAAACCAGTTTGTTGCATAAGTTTTAATGTGTGTATCACGAAGTTATTAGTTCGAGTACTTAGAATCTTGTTTGATCGTCGCTATATAGCTAAAATAATGCTGAACGCGACATTATACCTTAATTCTCTCTCTCTCTATTCCCTACTATCGGTAAATACTGTATAATGTATGATCGACATGGGTTTTTTTGCAGTTCATGGGAAATGTGGCTCTTCTTGAACACCGTAGTATATAAATCATACAAAACAAATCGTATTATTTCAATCAAGGACATCTGCTAGATGAACTTATGAGATATAGTAAGTCAGTTTGGAGGAGATTTCTACACGATAACACACTATTGAATTACTGCAATATGTGTAGGATCTTAATTTGGGGATAATATCTCGATTAGCTTTATTTAGGCCAGTATGCATTTACCCATTCGAGATGAAAGTTTTTCATTAGTGCCCCTTGCTGTACGGTACCTCTTATTGTACGCGTACAACTGAGCTGAACTGAAGCCGTATGTACATACTATTCAGAAATGTAATATTTCCTTGCCACAGAAAGGGTACATAAGTATTTCTAACGCTACCTAGTATGCCGCCAAGTTTTCAAATCGTCCACGTTATATAAAAGTGTCAGGCCATATAGGGTTATCCAGAACTACGATGTGACTGTATTTTTTCTTTTCATTTTGGGTTAAACTTCCTCAAAATTCTGTCTAATTCCAGATTAAAGCTTTTCGTTAATTCCCCCTGAAACCGTTCATTATTAAGACGTTGTAGCTTGCAATTAGCTATAGTGTTTAATGGTGTTGGGGGCATAAAGCTACATAATCTGACAAGAAGTCATGTGAACCCACAATTACCAGCTGACACTAGCATGACTAGTATGCTGATTAGAGTGTACCCGAAGACCGCTAACTAAAAACGATGATTTATATCAAATACATAGTTTTCGGCACTGTCGGATGGATCGCCATTTTGGCGGATGTTTCCTCAAAACCCTTCTCGTAACATTCTAAATCTTACCATTTGCATCTGTTCTTTCATCAGACGTGTTTTTCAATGCATGTATCCACATTTCATGAAGGATACCGAAACTTCTGTGATAACCACAGTATGTTTAATGCAGATTACATTAATGCAGAATACGTGAAATTTCAGTTTGAGGAATGTTTCCTCAAAAGCTTTTCTCCAACACTGTATATGCAGCTAATATTCAGACTGTAGTAACCTGTAACATGGAACACGTTATGATATATGTAGATTTTGGGGAAGTATTCCTCAAAATAATTTCTCTACCACTATGGAGCTTGTTTGGAGAAAATACTTGGATACATTCAGATGTTCATAATATCACAGTTCCATTTCTATGTTACATGGGCAACACATCATATATAAATATTTTATTTTGGGAAAGTTTTGCTCCAACTTTTAATTTTGGGGACATTTTTTTTCACAATATTCATTTTGGGGAAATTTTCCTCAAAATCTTTTCTCCAACACAGTATACGCAGCTAATATTTAGACTGTAGTAACCTGTAACATGGAACACGTGATATTTGCAGATTTTGAGGAAGTATTCCTCAAAATAATTTCTCTACCACTATAAAGCTTGTTTGGAGAAAATACTTGGATACATTCAGATGTTCATAATATGACAGTTCCGTTTCTATGTTACATGGGCAACACATCATTTCATTTTGGGAAAGTTTTCCTCCAACTTTTCATTTTGGGGACATTTTTTTCAAAATATTCATTTTGGGGAAACTTTCCTCAAAATCTTTTCTCCAGCACTGTATATGCAGCTAATATTTAAACTGTAGTAACCTGTTACATGGAACACGTTGTGATATATGTAGATTTTGGGGAAGTATTCCTCAAAATAATTTCTCTACCACTATAAAGCTTGTTTGGAGAAAAGACTTGGATACATTCAGATGTTCATAATATGACAGTTCCGTTTCTATGTTACATGGGCAACACATCATTTCATTTTGGGAAAGTTTTCCTCCAACTTTTCATTTTGGGGACATTTTTTTCAAAATATTCATTTTGGGGAAACTTTCCTCAAAATCTTTTCTCCAGCACTGTATATGCAGCTAATATTTAAACTGTAGTAACCTGTTACATGGAACACGTTGTGATATATGTAGATTTTGGTGAAGTATTCCTCAAAATGATTTCTCTGCCACTATACAGCTTAATTGGCGAAAACACTTGGATACATTCAGATGATCATAATATCGCAGTTCCGTTTCTATGTTACATGGGCAACACATCATATATCAACATTTCATTTTGGGAAAGTTTTCCTCCAACTTTTCATTTTGGGGACATTTTTTTCAAAATATTCATTTTGGGGAAATTTTCCTCAAAATGATTTTCCTGTATTGTACAGCTTACTTGTATTATGTGAGGTAGAATGTGGACTACATATGCCGATGTCACATCTACATGAACAACACTGGGATATATGTAGCCTTTCAGGAATATGCCAGTGTTACATACGACACTTCACTGGCATATTTGTGAATTTTCATTGTCATTTGTAGGAAGAGATATTCGAAATTATCTTTCTCACACTGTAGAGCTGAAGTGTGGGTTGTAGTTTACATACATTCCAATATGAAACGTAGATTTGTTTCATTTTGGGGAAAGATTCCTCAAATTATATTTGTATAGCTCGTAGGTTGTATTTTGCTGATTGACATGTGTGTACTTCCACTTCTGGATGAGAACCTCTCAAATTAGTTAACACTAAATATTTGATGCATTCGGATGTAATTTAAATGGGTTCAGTCTTAAGCTTGAGAATAAATGTATATGAATGATATATCAAGAGAGTCCTGTATTATTTTGGGTTTACGGGAAAGAAGAGAAAAAGAGGAATACCGAGAGAGTCCTTTATTATTTTGGGTGCGCTTAATAGAACGTTCCCATAATGTATATCTAGCTTCAAGAATGAAACCAAAAGAAACTGAGAAGTATCCATTTTCGAATGAGATATATTTATCGAATTAATTTATATGAACTGAGGTACACATTTTCAATTTCGTCCATCCACATTTTTCTTTGATGTGGATGTTATACGAATTGGGTCTTTGGATTATACACGTTGGATGGGCACGGGTTTCTGTTGCTTCAATGCATGTTGTCTCACTTCATGCATCATATTTGAAAACAGTTTGATGGGATCTGTCTTTCGTCTTCTCTCAATACTTTCTGGTCTGAATCCATTCCTTTCATTTCATGTAACATTCTTTCATTTCATCTAGCAAGTTAACTGGTTTTCTCTAATTAGATATCGAAACATTGGTGAGATTAGAAAAGTTGAATCCATCTTCTTTCTGTATGTCCATAATTTCGACATGGCACTGATGGAGTTAAGAAATGCAAGCGGCAACTTTATATAGACCTGTTCTTGGTTAATAATTGACCACAAGCTAGATTAATACATGCAAGCGGCAACTTCATGTAAAGTCGTTCTTGGATAAGAGTTGACCACTAGCAGGTAGTTGATAATCCTTAACCTAAGTCGAGCAGAGTTTAACATGTGTGAAACATATTAAACACATACCATAATTAAACGTAACATTAAACGGGCGGTGAGAAACGAAGCCGGCGTACTGACAAGAAGTCATATTACCCCACCGACAAATATACTGACTGCATATTTCTAAAAAAACATCACAAGAACCAAAAGTGACCCCTGTGGTGATTTTTATCTCAACCCCGCTTTTATTGTTTCTGTTCATGTGGATATATTGAATGACATGACCACGCGGCCCCTAACACTGACGCCTAACGCGGTATTAGATACAAATATTTCAGAGCGACGATATATAGCCCTGTAACACTGACTATGCTATAAAGAATATACACGAGAGTTCAAAACAGACATTACAGAGACTTCATTCCAGAAGTATTGGAAGTTTGATTTCTCGTTTTGCTCAACTAGTATCCAACCACAAAGTGTTAAAAGCTTGAGCTCTCTAGACCCAAGTGTGAAGAAGACATCGAAGCATAATCACCCCTACCCCCATTCCTTGTTTGTTTTTGTGTTACTTCGAGAGCACTGGGAGAAGGCATCATGCGACCTTACCCATTACCGTAGACGTCAACACCCCGTTCCAAGTAAGTCATGCATTCGTGGTCTTGAATGCACACATCACGCAAAAGCTAACAGGGTAACAATACACCGTTGGGAAATTACAACAAAAGGTCCAGAAAAAAATACTTCCATGGTGATAATAACGACATAGTGACACCAACATTGAAGATAATCGGAATCGGATTGCTTTATCTGAATGATCCGTACACAGACTAAATATGTGTTAAATTTTATTGCGTTAGGATCTGGGAGAAATAAAATATTAGAACGTAATCACCCCTACCCCTATTTCGACTTCATATTTCTCATGCTCTGGTGCCATTAAACACGGTTATGTTGCATCCATGAAGTGCATATTAGATGGTTACACCAGGTATAGAATTAACGAAGAGAGGATTATCTTTCACAAATACAAATCAGGCAGAATGCAAAAAGAGTTTCTGCAACTACAAAACAAAAAATTGAGTCTCATTTCTAAAAAAAAATCGAGGAAAAATGTAGACCCTCCAAGTTATGACGTCATCTTGACGTAAAAAACGTAAAAGGCGTAACTTGGATTACGTTATCTAATAGAACATTATTCAGAGGTCAGGTATGGGAAGTTACAGAAAGTTTAGTACAAGAATAAAAAAGATATACGTTCATAAATACCCATAACCCCATCTTAGAGTTAATTTTGTCTTGTTCAGACAGCCAGGAAGAAATGCATGCTGTGACCTTAGGCACCACCGTAGATGCCTACATCAGGTCTAGAACTGACCAGCAGATGATACTCGTTCATAAACAGTGGGTAAACTAAATCTACGCGGGGGGGTGCTACGAAAACTTTATTTAGATCTCTTTTTGCGATTTGGCTACCGGACTAACAAGCACTAACAACAGAGGGCTAGCTAACAATCAATCAATCAGTTTATTCCTCAGGCCCGTGTCGGGCATAAGAGGTTACATAAGACATTACTAATATACATGGCGGATGACATGAAGGTGAATAAATGACAGATGAAATACAATACATATAGTAATTTTAATCCTCATTGATCATTTCTTTGTTGGAGGAGCGGTGGAAAAAAAGTTATTCTTCTTGTATTAATTTGACAAATTGCGCAAGTCGCCTAATAACTCCATTATTGCGATTGGTGAATAAATTTTGTAAACCATAAGAAAGCTTATTTCTAGAAAAATAGTAAGGTATCTTTTTTGTTCTGAATATATTAAAGTGGACACAGTCGAATATATAGTGATACTCATCTCCGAGAGAAATATTACATCGTGCGCATATTCTTTCTTCAATCGGCGTTTTGTTCCATCTACCCTATGGGAAGGGAGTGGTTTGATGTCCTAAAACGTAAGAGTGGGAATAAAAGGTTATCTGGTAATATATCAAAATATTTTTCTATCTCAAAATCATGTTTTATTTTTCTATAAAATCGACCCTTTTCTGAACTTTCCATGTCGCTCCTCCAAGTTTGTAAGTACTGGTCTTGCAACTTTCTTTTCGTACTTATCGACAACCATTTACAATTCGGGAATGACTGACTATCCCAGATATTAGTTAATCCCAGGTTGCTAAGAATAGATTTTACTTTTTTCATCCAGATAGAACTATTAACATCAGCGAGCATGAATTTATACAAAACACTAGATATTTTGGTCAACTTACCTTCCATAACTTACCCCAGTAATTTATTATCCTACATTGAACTGTCACTTGAACAGGAAACCTCCCTAGTTCCCCAAATATCATGTAACTGGCAGTAGACTTACGGAGTTTCAGTAGTTGTTTAAGGAATTTCAGCCCGCATGTCTGTATGCATTTAATATTCCCCACTCCCCATATCTCACATCCATATAGTAGTACCGGCATCACAGTTTGATCAAACAATTGCATAATACAGTCCATCGGCAAATCTAGGTTCCTACATTTCTTTTGAAGGCAGTACATTGCTTTAGTAGCTTGTTGAACATTATTCTTCATACAGTAAGTAAAACTTCTATTGGAGCTGAAATAGACTCCGAGATATTTGAAATGACTAACTATTTCAATGGTCTCATTATCGTATGTAAACTTAAAGTTATTGTTTTTTTTGCACCCAAAGATGATAATTTTTGTCTTTTCCTTATTCACACATAATTTCCAGTTTATACAGTACTGATGGTATATATCTAAGGAGTGTTGAAGTTCTGCAGACGAGTTAGCTATAATGACCGTGTCATCCGCATAGAGCAATACAAATAACTTAAAATACATGTAGAAATCATCGTTGTCAGTTTCTATTTCTACACCTTTACAGCGATTATATTTCATATAATCTTCCAGATCGTTTAAGAAAATAGCAAATAATAAAGGCGATAAATTTTCTCCCTGTCTTACACCAGTTTCACATAGAAACATTCCAGATATATTGTTATTAATTTTGACACAGGACTTAATTTCTTTATACATATTCACCACTACTGTAAATATCTTGCCGCCTATACCGTTATTAATTATCTTGAACCATAGACCGTCTCTCCATATAGTATCGAACGCCTTACTAAGGTCAATAAACGCACAAAACATCTTCGTCTTCTTTGTTTTCATAATATCTGTTAATGACTGCAAATTAAAGATATGATCTAAAGTTGAATACCCTTTTCGAAATCCAGCTTGCGCTTCAGATAATATATCATTTTCTTCTAAAAATAATGCTAGTCGAGTGTTCAAAATAGAAGTAAATAATTTTCCCATACAGCTCAGAAGAGTGATTGGTCTGTAGTTTTCTGGATTATTTGGGTCACCTTTATTTTTATATATTGGTTTAATTATTCCAGCTAGCCAGGAATCTGGCATATATCCAGTATCTAATATAACATTGAAAAAATATACATATATATCGATCATAAAATCTAGGGAAGTCTTTATGTATTCATTTACAACATATCTATCCTACTTGCCTTGTTATTTTTCAATTCATTCACAGCCTTTCGTATTTCCGCGGCACTTATTGGCTCATTTATAGCAGCATTTTCAGGATGATCACTATTTTCAATATTTTGTAAGATATCTGTTTCCCGTTCATCTCCTGTTCCCGCATTCATATTCTTGAAGTAATTGTACATAGTGTCTAGTGGTACTTGGTCGTTTTCTGAACGCTTATTGAATTTGTTAATATAGTTCCAAAATTCTTTTGGCTTACTTTTTCTCATTAACCTGATTTCCTGTCTCATTGAGTTTCTATAATATTGATGGGCTTTACGTAATACATTTTTGTACTGTTTACTTGCTGTCTCGATCAATTGCTTATTCTGATTTGTTTTTGATAAAGCATATTTAGATTTAGCTTCATGATAATGTTTTCTGTATTCTTTGCAGTCTTGGTTGTACCACGGCTTGCTTGCACAGTAAAAAATGATTTCTTATGTCAGAAATTTTTTCTTGAATTTTTCTCATCTGAGAGTAATAATCTTGAAATTTCTTAAATTTTCTTGCCTCTCCAACTACAATTTCTTAAAACTTGCCCCCACTCAAGAAATTTTTTCTTAAAATTTCTTGGAATAAGAATTTTTTTCTTTATCAAGAAAAATATTCTGATTATTTCCATGAAAGTAAGAATTATTTTCTTAAACTAGTATATTTGCATATATGAAATTTATTAGAATAAGAATTTTTTTCTTTATCAAGAAAAATATTCTGATTATTTCAAAGAAAGTGAGAAATATTTTCTTAGACTAGTATATTTGCATATATGAAACTTATTGGAATAAGAATTTATTTCTTTATCAAGAAAAATATTCTGATTATTCCAATGACCATGATGAGAATAAGAAATATTTTCTTACACTAGTATTTTGCATATAAAATGAGGATAACTAGTACAAGAAAAACACTCCCATCCAAGAAATGGAGAAACAATACATTTCACAACACAACATGATTGTGCATATAAATCATTTGGAAACTTCAGATATCATAAATTTGTTTATTTATTTGAAAATAATTAGTTCAGGGTAGCAATTCAGGAATTTAAACATTATCAGTGATATCCCTTACAGACTTGAGGTGTACACCTCAAGTTGAGGTGTAGTCGAGGTGTACCTGAGGTGTACACCTCAAGTTGAGGTGTAGTCGAGGTGTACCTGAGGTGTACACCTCATTTTCTTTTTCAAGGTGTATACACCTCAAGTACACCTCATGGACTTTGAAAAAATATTTTTGTAATTTACCTACACCTCAAGTACACCTTATGAACTTTGCCAAAATATGCATGTACCTCAAGTACACCTCTGGGACTTTGTCAAAATATACGTGTAATCTACCTACACCTCAAGTACACCTCATGGTCTTTGTCAAAATAGATATGTTATATACTACACCTCAAGTACACCTTATGGACTTTGCCAAACTATGCATGTACCTCAAGTACACCTCTGGGACTGTCAAAATATACTTGTAATTTCCGTACATCTCAAGTTTACCTTGGCTTCCCATACAGATTTCACTGCCCATGAACTAAATGTTTTATTTATATTTCAAAGTACATTTCTTAGTTCATTTAAGATCTTCACAAGCGCTATATTTTAAAATAAATGCTATATTTTAAAATTAATCAATAAATGGGTTGGCTAACTGTAAATCTCATACACCCTCTATGAATAAAAGAACCATAGTGACACATGTGAACACTTGACAGGTCATACCTTGTTTTCCAGTTTACAATACATAAAATCTACTTCTGCTATTTCTTGTGTCAGCTGCATATACATTCTCAGCTGGAGCTCTTCTTTTATTATTTTCTTAATACTTTTTAACTCTATGTCTCAGTTGGATGTTCCTGCCTTAGTCTAATATTCTATTGTAACATACACCAATTCAGTCTGACAGTTTGAAATAAGTACAGCCCTTGTTCAATTAACAAATTAATAATTAACAGTGAGTGATACCTCATGATTTTTGTCAAAATATATACTTGTAATTTACCTACACCTCAAGTACACCTCATGGACTTTGCTAAAATATGCATGTACAAAATTATACAAGTATGTACTTACACCTCATAATTTATCTACACCTCAAGTATATTTCGTATACACTCCACCGTAAGAAGCTTGGCATGAACATAAGATACAGTTATCCACCTACACCCAAGATATCTGGTGGAATTGGTGGAAAGGTTTGTCATGAAATTGAGCATGTAATATACCATCCACTTATTGTAAATAATTGCCAGCACAATCTTTTATTCATACTCGCTAAATAGACAAAATATTGCTGAACATGGCATTAAATTTAATTTCCTCTCTACATGTCTATGCTGGATCATCATTCTGGCATGAATGTTACTTTAAATTACCTTCACCTCAAGTACACCTCCTTGACTTTGTCAAAAAAACATGTACCTCACTTTTAAACTACCTACGTACACCTCAAGTACACCTCCTGAACTTCTGAACAACATGAAAAATGTTATGTAAACTCAATTTTTATTATTATTTTGACACCAGGAAACTAATATATCAAACTAAAACTTACTGTAACATTCTTCACTTCAAATTATCATAGCAATCAGTTAATGGGCACTGTTGTATAATTTACAGAGAAACTATTGTTAATCTCGTGCAAACTTTGGCACCTGTGGATATGTTGTCAACCTTCCAGATATATTCCAAAATGGATATGCTAATTGTCACTTCCCAAATACATTGGTCCCTTGTTTGCTCATGCATTGGAATACTCTGTGTGGCAATTGAAGTACTTGTGAGCCAATGTTAAAGCTCCTTTATAAGTGTGGTGCTACCATTTTCCGACATACACGGTCACCTTCCCCTACTTTCAAGTTTGGCTGCTCATATGTTAGTTGTAGGCTTTGTAGCGAAAAATGCTGCAGAAAATTGTAGGAGGGGGATGGGGATCAATCTACTGAGCGGTGTTCACTAAAAAATGAGAATACAAATATGCCTGGTACCTATTTTCAATGGAGGTATGAATATATTTTTCAAAATTGGATATGCCTCAAGTACACCTCAGCTAGTACCTCGCCCGAGGTGTACACCTCACCCGAGGGGTACACCTCACCCGAGGTGTACACCTCATTGAGGTGTACTAATTTGCATATTTCGATACTCCTCAACTACACCTCATCTACTCCTCAACTACACCTCATCTACTCCTCAAATACACCTCATAATATCTGAGGGTACACCTCACAGGTACACCTCAAGTACACCTCAAATACACCTCAAAGCAGTAAGGGATATCACTATATATTTCTGGTATTTCTTGTACTATGTGTCTATCATTCGCCAAGGAGTCTGTTATGATTAACTTATCATGCACTTTATTCATTCAATCTGCTTTCAACTAAATCTGTAAAGTCAAAATTGCTGCATATTTAAAGAGAAGCATTAATGGCCATGTCGTATACACGTGGAAACTCGGGTATTTTACAAAGCACATGTACCATACCCTCTGCTTTATTTTGAAAAACAAATTACAGTTTGGAGTGCACATTTTCTTTATAAATTTCTTTTAAATACCGCAGATGATTCAATTTACCAGTATTACCATCAATTTGTGATGGTATTATGTTCTTAGTACATCAGTTTCGCAATGGGTTAAATAAAGGTCTGACATTTTATTGACCATTTCAGGAAGTCTCCCCAATTAAAAATGTTTATGTCGAACTGCAAGTCTGATGTTTGCCAGAGCGATGCTGGCAGCCATAGATATAGAAAATACAGTACTTTTCTTTTGTGAACCTACACAGCTTCAAAAAATATATTGTTTGCAAATTCATTTAGATTTAAATATTGGCAAATGATTTGGGGCAAGAACGTTTTTAAAAATGATCTATCGAATATAAATGATTTATAAATGATGCCAAGAATACCATGTGATTTATCTGCTACAACTCATTTTAAACGCTATTCCATTTACCGTCTAATACCCGACATCATTTGCCAATACAAGCTAAATTATTAATTGCAAACGTTTGAGTTGCGCAGCTTAGTAGTAAGTCGCCTTATCACAATGACTGCTATTTAAAAACAAAACAAACACACATCACTCAAAATCAGATCTTCAACGTACATGGAGTTGCCTCCCTTGTGCTATTTAAAGCACCATGTGTTCGAGTATCCCGGATGTAAGCCCCCAGAGCGACCTGCCGAGCAGACGACATCATGGGTTCGTCAGAAGATGCAAAACTACATACAAAATCTGTCGTCGATCTCAATCTGTCATTTCTGTCTAATTTGTTGTGAGTTGCACTTTTTATCGCGCTCGTAAATTAGTGCAAAATTGTAATTGAAAATCGTCTGATGACACTTGTTTCCCCGACTATGCTGTAAGTATAACGTTGTGTTGTTGTTGTAAACGAAGATTTTGTGAGTTGTCGAGTGATTGACGGTGCGGACAAGTGAATAAAAGTTACGTTTTTGGACAAATTCTAATTGTATCATCAAATGTTACAAACCACGGAGTCTCAGATCAATTGAACCCCGAAGCTGAAATATGCTTGAGAGAGCAACATTTTTTCTCCCGCCCGATTGAAGCACGTGGAAATCGCCATTGAGGCTGACTGGATAGCTGTATGTCGGGAACCCTCAGAAGCTTGATTATGCATGCTACTGTGGTAGCGACGACAGGATTCCGAATGAGTTGGGGCCACAGGTCATCTCGCGTGTAGATGATGAACATTATGTTGTCATTGATTACAAAGTTATGTGAATGGCCACCGGAAATATAATTTACGAAACTAATAATGGAAGATAATTATATATTTAACTAGCTATTGAATGACTTATTTAAAGGAAATACTTTTAATTGACAGTTTTACTGAAAAACAAAATGTTTCTTTTCAATGTGAATAAATCATTTGAATTTCTTACTACGATGTGTCTAGTTAAGCTTTTCCTGAGTCCTACAAGAGTGATTTTTAGCTTACATCGCAGCTGTCTTCGCTAAAGTTACGCGAGCTATTTTTTTGCTATGCCGTCGGGGAGTGCCTCGTCTCGCCGGAAAGTGAGAATGACATGATGAAAATTGCAATGTCTCCGATCAGGACTGGTGCGGATAGTTTATACTTATAAGGGAAATTATTCTTGCAGAACAGAGGCACACATCAAAAAAATATTCAGGCCGAATTATTATATGATTGATCGGGTTTTGTCGGCACAGTATCTCGCCTCTCATGAATTTCAATCAAGTAAATATTAAATTTGCTGCTGTCGCATTCTCGTTTTCGTTGGCGTGACAGTTGAGATGATTACCAGCACTGGCTACTGCAGCTCATTTCAGCTTTTGTTGCACAAAGACTAGTTTTGCCCATGTAGCTAGAAGGAGCTACTTCAATTGAAAACTGAAAACTATCATAAATTATGCTGAAACAAGCATAATAAAATAAATCATGATGTTCTCAGAATACATCTATCTACCAATAAATGCAACTTTTAATTTTAGAAAAAAAACCTGGCTTGTTTAGACACTCTCTATGTTATAGCATTACAATTGTATAGGCTGTTCCAATATAAAATAGAACTGTAAAAGAGACAAAATCCATTATTCTCACAGATCAATTTCACATAAACTAGGATGAAAGTAACCCCGAAAATGGAAGTCATTGTGATAAAATATTCTATATTTCGGCTTTGCTTATGCCATCATCAGGAATACATATAAACAATTGGAGTATACAGTCAGCTATATATACAAGTTTGAGT
Source organism: Hanleya hanleyi (assembly GCA_036873755.1). Lineage (NCBI taxonomy): Eukaryota > Metazoa > Mollusca > Polyplacophora > Lepidopleurida > Hanleyidae > Hanleya > Hanleya hanleyi. The sequence goes on along the minus strand of JAVTVY010003994.1, from coordinate 18,314 downwards.
AGAAAAGGCGGCAAATATACGAGCGAGCACTGGAGTTCAGCAAACAATACCACTGGTGTGAGTTACACTCAATATATTAGTGAGTACTAGTTAATACAATGAAGCTCATGTTCACCTAAAGACAATCAGATCCTTAGATGCCATTATTCCATGATTTAGTTTAGGTGTTTTACTCTTGATAGCAAGTGCTTCTTTGAACAATAGTATTGTTGGTATTGGTATATATGACAGAAGGAGATATACAATCTGATGCCATGAGAATGCCTGTCCTTTGTCTGTCGACATTATATTATATCAAACTTCACATCAATGGATTTCGGGATAATTTCCCATCACATTCGGTATAAATCTAGTAAATACCGGAGGCAAACAAGATTTCTAAAATAGAACATTTCCATAGCGCATTACAAAAATAATTTCAAGCGACTGGAAACAGATCAAATATGGCATGAAACTTGTTAAATTTATGCTGAGTGTGAAAGAAAATTATCCATGAATCTATTGATGTGAACTTTTTAGAAAGTGATCATTTTTTGTATGGTCGATAGACAGAGGGCAGGTGGCTGTGATATAATGCAGGATACACTGAAAACCTAAAAGTACTGTTAAAAGGGAACATTTCCGATTATATCCGTGAAATGATAAGAACAAATTTCTAGTTTTCTTGCCTGAAAAAAAATATTCTTGCAAAAAGTAAGAATTAATTTCTTGCAGAAGAAAATAATTTTTGTGACAAATCTTGAGTGAGAAAAATTATCTTGTCAGACTCCCAAGAAAATTTGAGAAAAAAATAAGAAATACTGAGTTTTCTTTTCTGGTTCTAGAAAATAATTCTTAAAGGTGAAGTTTAAGTAAGAAAAAATTCTTGCCAGACTTTAAGAAAAAGTAGGAAAAATTGAGAAATAATTCCTTGCTCGAGAAATAATTTCTTATGGCATTAATCTTAGATGAGAAAAATTATCTTGTCAGACTCCCAAGAAAATTTTAGAAAAAATAAGAAATATTCAGTTTTCTTTTCTCGTTCCAGAAAAATCTTAAATAAGAAATAATTTCTTGCTAGACTCCCAAGAAAAAGTAAGAAAAATTGAGAAATAATTTCTTGATTGAGAAATAATTTCTTATGGCATTAATCTTGGGTAAGAAAAATTATCTTGTCAGACTCCCAAGAAAATTGAGAAAAAGCAAGAAATATTAAGTTTTCTTTTCTCATTCCAGAAAATAATTCTTAAAAGTAAATCTTAAATAAGAAATAATTTCTTGCCAGACTCCCAAGAAAAAGTAAGAAAAATTGAGAAATAATTCTTGCTTGAGAAATAATTTCTTATGGCATTAATCTTAGATAAGAAAAATTATCTTGTCAGACTCCCAAGAAAAATTGAGAAAAAGCAAGAAATATTAAGTTTTCTTTTCTCATTCGAGAAAATAATTCTTAAAAGTAAATCTTAAATAAGAAATAATTTCTTGCCAGACTCCCAAGAAAAAGTAAGAAAAATTGAGAAATAATTCTTGCTTGAGAAATAATTTCTTATGGCATTAATCTTAGATAAGAAAAATTATCTTGTCAGACTCCCAAGAAAAATTGAGAAAAAGCAAGAAATATTAAGTTTTCTTTTCTCATTCTAGAAAATAATTCTTAAAAGTAAATCTTAAATAAGAAATAATTTCTTGCCAGACTCCCAAGAAAAAGTAAGAAAAATTGAGAAATAATTCTTGCTTGAGAAATAATTTCTTATGGCATTAATCTTAGATAAGAAAAATTATCTTGTCAGACTCCCAAGAAAAATTGAGAAAAATTAAGAAATATTAAGTTTTTTTTTCTTGTCCAAGTCCATATTTTTTAACTGTGTGTATATTCGTCGTGGCCATCCCTTGAGTCAAAATACTTATAAAGCTGAGTACCAAATGTTTCAAAAGCAGGACTTAGCAAAATTTTAGCTATTTCTTCTGAGACTCTATTTACATTGTCCTTCGTTATTTCATGGTCGGTTTCCATTGCATTGGTTAGATATTCACGCAATTTATTAATTTCATTCATGTTCAAATTTTTAATATATTGTTCAGATTTAGTATTTTCCCATTTCCTGGGTTTTTTATCTGAGTTGGGCTGGCTGACTTCTCCAGATAGGGGGCTCTTTACTGTCAGCCTTAAATTTCCAATTATAAATGATATTGGACTGTGTATATCAGAAAATAGGTTACAAAAATCATGCACCTCAAAATCAACTGAATGTTTCAAACCACCATAACTAGACAACAGGTAATCGATCAAACTTACTCCTTTACTAGTTGTCCGCCCCATTCCCTTATCCTTCCCCACCCTACCATTACATATATACATATTATTATATTTACAAATATTCAGTAACTTATAGCCATAATTATCTGGTTTGCGTCTATCCTGGCTACACCTGTCAATCGGAATGTCTATTTCATCAAGCCTCAGTGGCTCAGACATATGAGATAACACATCATCATGCAGATTTAAACTGTCTTGTACCACTTCGTCAATTACACAATAGTCTGCACGCTGTCCAGTTCGCGCGTTGAAATCACCGACCAGGTAGACACGGTCAGATAGGGACAACCTATCAAGAAGTTCATTCTCTATTATATCCAAACTGTCTGTTCGCGAGTACCTTGTACTTTCCGGGGGGTTATAGACGACACCGATACATACATCTTTAGGCAGATTAAATGGGTTCCGTTTTAAACGAAGCCCGAGAACATACTCAGACCGGATTCTTTCAATTTCAATATAAGGGACAAACTTTTTTCGTACAGCTATAATAATACCTCCAGAGTTCCTATTTGAATCGGTTTTACGATTATTTGGGAAACAATCATATCCAGGAATGTTTATTTCATCACTGTCACAAGTTTTAGTTTCTGCGAATGTCACTATGTCATATCCATATATAAATGAGATGTCATATCCATATATAAATGAGATGTCATATCCATATATAAATGAGATGTCATATCCATATATAAATGAGATGTCATATCCATATATAAATGAGATGTCATATCCATATATAAATGAGATGTCATATCCATATATAAATGAGATGTCATATCCATATATAAATGAGATGTCATATCCATATATAAATGAGATGTCATATCCATATATAAATGAGATGTCATATCCATATATAAATGAGATGTCATATCCATATATAAATGAGATGTCATATCCATATATAAATGAGATGTCATATCCATATATAAATGAGATGTCATATCCATATATAAATGAGATGAATTCAGGGTCAATTATTTTAGACCGGAGACCACAAACATTAATAAATAAAACGTGAAGATTACTATCATCTGTTGTAAGATTGTTATTGTCCGTTTGAGCATCTGTTGTTGAATTGTTATTAACAGTTTGAGCACATGTTGTTAGATTGTTATTCACCCTTTGAGCACTGGTTGTTAGAGTGTTCATCTGGCTAACTGCTGTTAGATTGTTATTAACTGTTTGAGCATCTATTGTTGAATTATTATTAAATGTTTGAGCACCTGTTGTTGGATTGTAGTTAGCCGTTTGGTTACCTCTCATTGGATCACCTGTTGTCTCCTAAATACCACCATAGAGACCCTCGCAATGAACTAGATCCTGTAGACCGAGCGCCTTGTAATCAATTTCAGTAAATCCCAGGTGAAAGAGATCGTCGGGGTTCTCGATGATTACAGGCTTTGGTTCGGCAATATTTAGGCCAGGTATTTTCTTCATATTGCAGAAAATTTTCCCCTCAAATGTTGAGGTACGTTCCACTTTATCACAATTTCTTGCAATATGGAACAACTTTGCACGGAGTGGAGTGAGGTCGTCATTCAAATACACAGATTTGTACTTCTCATTGTCTCTCAAAGCTTTCCGGTTCTTCATAACAGAAGCTCGAGTACGCCTGGAGATAAATTTGGCCAGTACCGGCCGGGGCCTCTCACCGCGTTTTATTCTACTGTTTCGGTGAATAACTGATATGTCCTTGGCTGTAATAGTGTCATCCAGAGATTTGAACAGATCAAGTACCTTCTCCTCTACGTTTTCATCAATTTCATCACAGAGGCCATTTATCCGGACCGTTTCTTTACGTGTGTACTGTTCATGTTTGTCCTGTTCATATCGGAGTAACATCATGGACCTTTCCAAACGTTTTCCAAGCAGTTTGTTGCTCTCTGTAATTGGTCGCATGACCGCTCCAACTGCTGCAGTTACGGCAGTTTGTACGGCATGTGCTATAGCCTGTGATAATGCAGGTACAAGTTGGCTCACAACTTCAGAAACAATGTGAGAAACACTAATTTTGTCGCCTCCTTCCTCCTCGGGCTGGTTGAACTGTGACGACGCCATTTTTTTTCGTGCAAGGCCTTCGTTGATTCTGGTGAGTAAAACTTCTTCTATGTCTTCCTCTACAAGTTGAGCATCGTCAGTTTCTTCAGTTAGTCCAAGAAACTCTACAACACTTTGTTTACTCAATTCACTAAATCTAAGCCTCTTTTGCGCTCCTGAGACTGGCGTACTAGTCAAATTTTCGCTCCGCTCCAACGGTGGTTTCCCTCCGTCCGCCATGTTAACGATATTATTGGCATACGTTATAGCTTAGCGTAGGCTGCATCGTAAGTTTCACTGGTCTTTTGTGGAAACAGCTGATTATTGTGGAATTTGTCTCACGTACAAAACCTTTGAATGTATCAAACTTACTTGTAGCCGGTATTCTCTACATCGGATTGCATATAGCTTCGCAACCAGGCTCCAAATACATGGGAGACAACCACATGTTGCTCACCCATTTCTGCCACTGGGGGCGTTGCGATTCGCTTACTTACTGCGGGAAGACAGCAGTGATGTGCGAACACATTAGGCATCTTGCAGCATTCTTGGTGAATATATTATTTCGAATTCGTTTTGTCAACGCATCTGATGAGTGTGTTTCTTGGTTCCCCGTGTTTGATAACTTATACAGTGAGATACCTGACACTGCAAGTCAGATGATGGCCTGCACAGGCTGCTGACGTGGCTTGTGAAATCAACAACAGCGAAACAGCATACAGATTCATATCCTAGGACATAAATATGTATCAGTGGCCAGTCAGATGGAACTCCGATTCTGAAAACTCCATCTGTCCTCAACTGTCAAAACGCCATATGCAGGTCACAATGAAATATTATTGTTAAGAGCAGGGACAGCTTACGATATCGAAGTTGTAATCCACGCTGTGCCAGGACCATAATGCAGAATACATAGATAATATGTCGAAAGCCGAGGGTGAAGGCGAAGCTGTGTGTTTCGGAATAATTTCATAATACTATACTTGGCAAAACAGTGGACCCTTGGTAGAATGGTCTAAATTTCCAGTGAGTTGTGTTGCAGGCAGTGTTCTGTCTTACGTGGGAGGTATTTTCATTTAAAATATGTGCAAAAATTGGTTGAAGCTTTGATCGGTATCTCCACTAGAAGTTTTTTTCAAATTTGACGATACATATCGCATGCCGATAACAAAATAAGTGCGTAGCGTGCAAGATCTATGGCGGTACGTTTCGTAACTTGTGTCTAATTCCGCTGAACCCGGGGTTAGGGGCTGTATCAACCTATGTATTTCAAGATCCTCAAAGTGTTCATATGAGCACACACAATCAAAGCGTGGCTGAGATACATCATACTCCAGATGACGACTTTACAAATAAATCACATGGGTTAAGAATACTGATCAGCGATACGGATTTGATATTTCGTGAACATCATGCTGTCTTGCTTGCATCATTGAAAACTGTGGACCGCTTCTCCCTTGCAGGAAATCAGCCAAGTTTTATGTATACTATGATTTATTCTCTTAATTTGATGCTCATGCTATTATAAGAATTAGATCTTTGGAATATGGACGCGTGGATTCTTTAGCCCTACCTGGCCTCGGGGGGGGGGGGGGGCGAAATGGCCCCCCTACCAAACCTTCTGCGCTATCTCCGGAACGACAAAAAATGGACAGCTGAAACTCCATGACTTTATAGTTTATCATATTGGGGTCATTTTGAGCCTATTTGCGTAACCCCCTCCCCGAGCAGAAGATCATGGGAAAATGCAAGATGGCGTCCACGTGGGGTCTCAAAAAAGTGATGTTTTTGTCATATTTCTTCAAAATTTCTGCTTTTCCGCGATGAAAAGCGGGCAAAAGCTATTTTATTTCACATCACATTAATATTTACTAATTCATCATGCAGATTTTGCGGAGAAATTGCATAAATAAAAAATTCGGAAAATCTGCCTGAAAAAACGCCCCAAAAAGGCCGTTTTTGAAAATGACGTCACTGTGACGTCATCAAAGCGGCTATCTTGGATTTTTATTTACATTTTCTGGTAGAGCTTGACGACGACTGAATATTGAATGAAGGATTAGACGCTTGTATGGGATATGGGTGTCAGAGTACTGGTTGATCCAGCTGTCCTGCCACCATCTGCTATGGCTAGTAGCATGCAAACCACTAATATATCATGGGAAAGAGTGATAGACTGCCACAGATGACCTGTATTTATTGGAGAACTTAGATTTTAAGAATAACCGACAACTCTGATTCTGATATTAACCTGCACACGACAAGACCATTACTTTAAATCAAGAGAAGCACTGTGGTACATATAAATGTACAAGGCAACAAACATAATGAACGCCTGTCACCTTGTGAGATACCGGTAAATTGTGAGTGTTAAACCTAGACGTTAACCTGTTGATTTCTGGATTCTCCGGGTGAACATTTTTGGTCATGTATGATATTGGTATGCTTTACTTTATATGAAACCATCTCACGTTATTGGCATTTAATGTGGTGGCTCTAATTTATGAAAAACGCAATTTTTTTCCACCACTGCGGTTCACAAACTATTCGGAAATGCTCAATTTTGTACAAATGCCTATATTCATTTCTGGTCTGAGATGCTTGGGGAACTTAAAAATATACTGCACCAATATGTACTATAAATATCACATTGGATGTATACACATTACAATTTAAAGGCATCTCGATGATTTCTTCAATTGCTTCTGCTACTGATGCCTTGCTTTACTTTATATTCAAGTATGTATGACAACTGGACATGTGCATTCATCCAGTACTACAGGGAACTTTACCGGATCCGGGTCTGTGGATTTCTTAGAGCATTTACACAAGATTTGCATGTGAAAACGACTAGAGCGATTTAATTCCATGATCTCTGTCCTCTTCTGTTAGCCTAGTAGTCTAGTTCTGGAGTTGTTCTGTCAGCATTATACCATGGTACTTTGCATGCGCCATATAGTTGGTACTGTACCGTGATATTGGTATGTAATCATGCAATATATGACCGATATTGTACCGTGGTACCAGTGGAACCATGAAATGATATTGTACAATGACAATGGTGTACACCAACCATGGCACTGAAATCAGTACTGTTTCGTAGTTAGGTGTCATTATGTACCATAATATTGGTATTTACTATACACAGTATTAAATAATGTTAAATAATGTACAATGGTAATGCGGGACTATACCATTATTTTGTACCATTGCACATGTATATCGTGGAGTTCGCTATAGGGAGTGGATTCAAGTGTGAAGATGTGTACATGGTTCCTAGGACCACAAAATAAATCCAACGTGACGAATATAATGACATCCAATATGTGTTGGTTTCTTGCACGACATCAAAACAAACGCTCTTCAACTTGAAAAATTTTCTTGCGAAGCTTTTGTTGGAAATACTAAAGACATTTCGCATATCCCAGCTTATGTATATGCTATTTCTGATCAGGGGTCGACGTATATGTTCTGAGTGAAAACGTTTTTAATAGCTGTTGAAGTATCGCCATTCATGGTATAAATGCATCATTTTATATCAGACGTATGGCTCAGTTTATTAGTAATGAAGTGAACTGTGATTCGCGTGAGTCGGTACAAGAGCTCGACCTTATATGGCGATATCAATCACCTTGCGAAACTTTACTGTATGAACGTTGTTCGACGTTGCTATGGGTTAGCGTCTTCACTCAAAGTTTATTTGAGTTATTTGATAAATGCCATGCATCGTTTGCAATATTATAGCAGGCTAGTCACTGACCTTACGTTTCACACTATTCCCGAGTTATAGTGATAGTTTAAGCACCTTGCATGTGCTCCATAATTTTCATCGAGTTTGATAGGCATGAAAGTCGTGATGTCTTGCTTGTCGATGCCACTAATACTTTTTTCTAGATTGGCTAATTGATTTGTGATTTATAATTTATGAAAAGAGACATTGTTTCCTCAGACATTCTTTTCTCACATCACAGCAGCCAAAAGCAATTGTACAAAACCTGTATCACACCCTTACAGTTTGCTAACTATATGTTTGGTTATTTTTCAACATTATTTTGATGTGAGAAATAAATTATAACACTCGTGGTCATTTATCTGATTTTTATCACACTCGTTTGATAAAACCCATATGAAACTCGCTAAAGCTCGTTTCATATGGGTTTTTTCAAACTCGTGTGATAAAAATCAGATAATGACCACTCGTAGTGATAATCTATATTTCTCACACACCTGCATCGTTAATTCTTGTCAGATTCATGCTTTCATGAGCTCATCAGTGACAATTGTTCAAGGCTGAATAAAATCAGCATAGAGAAAACGTATGATGAATATGGGCTAATGGCGCGAAAATGTAGTGTGATTCTGTATGCTCGACTATCGTAACGTCATTGTTATGTTATGTAGTCCATAAAGAGATACGCTTATAAGTACTATGCACTCTTGTGTTTCTATAAAACCAGGTGATGCGAGATCAGATCAAAATTAGCGTAGTTTGCCTTGTCGGGGATGGAGTTACTTCTATCTGATTACTGCTATATGCAGATTGTAATATAGTATGTAGAAGAGGGGGATTATTATGTTTTCATAATATAATCTAATATATAAAATTAAAGAACGTTTTTTTTAAAACATATTATATGAAAATTTATTATTGTGGAAAGCCCTGCTAGAGTTTCTTTTAAACTGCTCTATATAAATATCGAATAATATCAAATTCATCAAACAATGTGTTCCCCGAAATGAACCGCTTTAATTTAGAAAAAAGTATAACTCGTTTAATACATGTACGTTTATTTAATAGGATTCAGTTGAGCAAAACCTGACAATATATCCAAATCGTATCGGTTGAGATATTGGAACCCTAAAACAAAATGAATAAAATGTATTTTGCTTTCATTGAGTAGGATGCTCCAGTTGTTACGTTTCATTATTCGTTTTGACATCCCTAAGGATTTTGAAGAGGGTATTCAGAGTAGTTTCCCTTTAAATGTGCGCATCGTTCCGCTGATAGCCACAAACCACTGAAAATGGCCTGATTTAATATGTAATAAGTCGACTGAGTGAATCTTAGGGAAAATATGTTCCCTAATACCCGTGTCCACACCATTCAGCGTGGCATCTCCGGCTAAACATAAAACGATCAGCATGCATTTCGACACCCTTTTCGAGACATAGCATGATCGAAAAAGTTCATTCTGGCCAACACACTTACAATGAAATGTGTTGGCCAGCCAACCAAACCGGTGCAGATTTTCAAAAGGATAGTTCTCATTACCCTTGAGAGTTAAATACTAACACTAGAGTTAAATAAATGAGCAAACCTATTGAGATTAAAATACCATGCTATGAGCAGTAAAACAAGATTCTATGTATGAGAAAATATAGACCATGATTCAACTGGTTATAGGCTACGCTGATAAACAGCTTGTATCACTGACGTCCCTACTCTCCTTGTCCCTTCCCAGGCTGATTCACATCGCATATTTCGCGCCTCTTGGCCGTAAGGGGGCGCTCTGCACAGGCCAACCACCAATGACCAATGAGTATCACTCTTACGGAAGAGTCTTGGCAATATGAGTTGTTTCCCTTTTCAAACGTTCATATTGCGTTAACGGCAAAACTAACAATAAACGGACGGCAAAACAGCTCTAATTACGTTAATTTCTGGGTTAAGATTTTTGGATAACTTCCTCCATTGTTTAGTAAGGTTCGTCAACTGATTGCAAACACTTGTTCACTGATACCTTCAAATAACTAACAAATAAATCTCTGTAAATGTTGTTAATATCCCACTGATAAGACCACGCTTTATCGTCATGAGTATATAAGGTGATCAAGCTGCCTAGAATGGTAACGTAAAAACACCGTTCAATTGTTTCAGATTTTGAATTGAATGTTGACTGTAATAAAGACGGAGAAAAGTTCCTTTGAGAGATGCGGTAAGAGGGCGTGTCGCTGTCAAAATATTGGTATGGCTTCCACATTACGTGAGAGTCGTGATCTCACTATCATCAAGGCATGACGTAATTTCGATCACGTGAGGTAGTTAGCCAATCGTGGTTAGTATGAGAAATCTGGTTATCTCCGATCTGGTACGGCACGGCGATTGGGTACCAGATAAAGCGCCCCCTGACGGCCAAGAGGCGCGAACTTGGCGATGTGAATCAGCGGGGGGAACAAGGAGAGTAGGGACGTCAGTGATACAAGCTGAATAGTATGAGCGTAGTTATAGGCCTACAGTTATGGGTAACTTCGATACGGCGCTATTTGTACCTTACCATACAGGTATGCACGATTTGGAGTGTGCCCTGGCCTTCGGGAGAGGGCATTTCGACCTTTAGCTATTTGTTTTCGTTATCCTATGGTGTAGAGAGCTGAAACTTTCCGTATTATATATCTGGGTCAAGCTCTATCAGAAAATCAAGATGGTCCCATGATGAGGTCAGAGTGACGACATCTTATCGAAAGCCACTTTTCGTCTTTCTTTTTTGTCGCTTTTTCATTTTTCGATATTTTCTCTCAAAAATCTAATAAATATGAAAGATAATAATTAGTTTTGGAAAAAATACTTTTAAGCGAGAAAGATGCGAACAAAAATGGAGCGAAAAGACCGAAACACGACTTTCTGAGGACATCTCGCGGCCATCATTTTGAATTTTCCATGTGCTTTTGGGCATAGAAATTTGAAAATAGTCTCAAAATGACGCCAATACAAGTTTCAGCTCTCCACTTTTCTTCCCTTCGGAGCATGATGTTACGGGAACTTGATGCCCCAAGATCACACAGGGTCAATATTTACGCCCGTGGGCAGTGATGAACTCGTGTAGATCCCCACCCCTCCCCCCCCATCCACCCTCCCCCCGCCCAAGGAAACCGCATATTTAATAAAAAAATTGTTCTGTATTTTTATTTTGTGACGGTTGCTATGAAACGTATGGCTATACCTGCACACACATAGTGACGCACTTATTGATACAAAGCGTAGCATTACCCCAGCTATCTGGAGAAAATATCACTCAAATTTCCGCTTTATCATATTTCAGAATCAGCAATTGGTGAAGGATGTTGTATGGAGATATTTGACCGATCAAACCATTGTTACACTGTATTGATTACAATTGGTGAATATATTGCTCTAAATTCTTGTGAGACTAATGACCCGAACTACTTTCCCAATTATGAGGGTGCCCGAATATCAGCGAACAGCTTGGTAATAGCTGTCCTTATCCCGAACATTCGTAATAGCAATGCACGATTCAATTTTTGAGCTAAAGTAGGAATTACGATCGCCATCAGTCAACTCTAAATGTTGACATTTACATCACAGCGAATTTGGTAGATGAAAAACCGGCCCAGATTTGGTTCATATTAACCCTATTTGTCCGGGGCTATTTTTGGTGTACCGCATCCCGTCGTTTCGCTATACCTAAGGCTAGGGTGCTGACACTTACCACACTATATCTGTGGATAAAGCTCTGCTACAAAATGTAAAATTTCAAGATGGCCGGCATGATGACGTCACAGAGACATCATTTTAAAAAGACCATTTTTGGACGATTTTATCGGTGCGACAAAGTTTAAAGTTTTTACAAAGAAATGACTCGTGAATAAAATATACGAACAATCGACTAAAAGATGCCTGTTATGAACATGACATCACTGTGACGTCATCAAAACGGCCATCCTGGCTTTTGTTTACATTTTCTAATAGAGATTGACCCAAAGGTATAGTGTGGTAAGATTTAGTGTCCTCGGTGAAGGGATAAGAAAAATATTTAGGGGGTGGAATGGGGGGGGGTGAAGATTTCCTTTAAAAGCCTTCTAGCTGAGAATTTTGCACAGCAACATCCATCCAATTTGATAAATTTTGATAGACATTGTGATTATCTGTAAACAGTTAGAATATAAGAAAAAGTTAAATACTAATTATATGGATTTCTCATGAATATGCTTCAAAACAAGGGCTATTCCTTTGTTTTCTGGGTTATCAAATGGAGCATGGGTCAGTTCACTCAATGTTGCCGACAGCTAAAAAAATGCACACCAACGTATATTTTTTTCTTTGTTTTTTTTCCTCATATAACACAATTATGATTGCAATAACACACATTATTCAAAAAGTTAATTGCTTTGATTTACCAGCAGCAGACATCCTTAACATTGCTGGACGTTAAATGTGAAGGATTTGTTGTCAGACTATTGGATGTATTAGGTATGGCTTCATGAAAACTACCTCGACGAAATTCGCTTTGAGTTAGAACACAGGCCCGAAAAACAAGACTTGGGGTTGGGGGGGGGGGGTATTAGGGTGAAGTGTCGAAATATTGTATCTCTATATATAACCCCATGCTTTATATAAATCATTGGGTTATATATAGGGACCCCATATTTCGACACTTCACCCTAATACCACGGGGGATGGTATAAGGGTGAAGTGTTGAAATATGGGGTCTCTAACAACACAAAGAACTGTGGGACTATTTAATTATAACTAATTGTGCATTGGTTCTTTTGGAGGGTTACGACTGTTGTGCACGCTCTCTGAACACATAATCAGCCAAACAGCTAACCACTACATATTTTTCAACATGCCTTGTGCGAATTTGCTGTAGGGACTTCATTGGCTAATTACCTAATTTATTAAGAACCAAATCTACATTTAATGATAATGCAGCGTTGGTTGAAAAGAAACACTAAATGTTCCATATGTAGCCTCAAACACCACACTGATTGGTGTATAGAGTATTGGTAGATTCCGGTGCAAAATTTCTAGCAGCACTCATAGATCCCACGACGTGTTTACTTCCGATAATGTCTCGTTTACCCTTGGGTAGGCGACGTTTCATTTCGCTGCACAGATTCTTACTGAAGGCTAGGTATATCCAGGGGTTAGTGCAACTGTTCAGACTGGCCAGAAGTACCAATATCGTCATTACGGGTCCTGCAAAAGAAAAGCAATATTAAATATATTAACCGCTGAACGAAGTATTTAGCGTAAACAATGCTCTCGATGCAATTAAGAAATAAAGTTTTCATAGGCGTGCTAAATGGTTATTTTACGCGCGGTTAGTGGGAGAGAGTTTACAATTTAGGGCAAGGGCGAAGTAATATTAAAGATATTAACCGCCGAAAGTATTTAGCGTAACAAATGCCATTTATTTGAAGATGTAATTAGCCTCAAATCTAGGCTGGAATCGATCTATCTCCAACTCCGCGAAAGTGACATATGTTACGACAGGTACAAAATAAAACACATTTGACCATAAACAACTGAACTTGTTTCACGAGAAAATAGAATGAAAGTGTCTTTGAAAATAAACGGCATGGCATGCCGTTTATTTTCGACGGCCGTGTCAAAAAGCGTTTACACCTGTGGTGCATTCTGCCTACGTATGCTCTGCCACCCTACCTAACCTTAGGCACGAGCCATGACGTTATCCCATGGCTGCAGCTGTTCAGCAATCAGATTTGTGAGCGTCGTTACGTCACTCATACGTCACGCAGTGACGTCATTTTCCGCTCCGCGTACAAGTGAGGGAGTAGTAGGGGTTAACGTCGTTTTCAACCTTGTTTCCATCACGATGGTGTCTACATGTGACAGAACACGAGAGTGCTCTCAGTTCCTATTACCCTGGACACTGATCAGCCCAGCCAGTACAACACCCGGTCACCCATCCAAGTATTGGCCGAGCTTAACGTTGCTTAACTTCGGTGATCTGATGAGAACCGGTGTGTCCAACGCTATAAGGGATCGTTTCCATTAATCGTTTTTTCTTCAGTCGCGATTTTTCTTCAATTTTCTCGATTGAAAAACGATCAATCGCGAATCAGTCGCGAGGATATCGAGAAAAAAAATGAGAAAAAACGATTGAACCTTTTCTGGAAAAAACCATTCTCTCGCGATATCGTTTTTGAATCGTTCACCCATGCGCGATCCGTTCTTGATCGCGAATCTTCAATCGCGAGAGAATCGTTTTTTTCAAGGCGCGAGAGAATCGTGAGGCGGAGTGATATTTGACACATAGGCCGTGTTGTCGTCGTACGCCGCTCTATCCGCGAGCTGGGAACTACATTTAATGTTGATTGCGGATTTGTCGATGGAAAAACCTATGTTACTATACTATACTGTATAAATGCGTAAGATAGCCGAATAATATATATGATTCACGATCTATAGTCTCCTACAAGCCGAAGTAGGGCGTATGCTTGAAATATCTATACATATACCTGTACCATGCTTCCTGTGACGTTCGCGCTCAGATTTACTCTGGCGAAGCGTAAATGACAAAATTACATGTTTATTCAATAATCGTGTGAGTCGACAATGTATTAATGTTCAGTCATTCCCTTCATACTTTCGATAATTTCCTCATATATTCATGCAACTTGATATAAACATTACAGGATGATAGTCACAATATCTTGTTTTGTAAATACCGGGTACAGGTCATAAGTGGATTTGAGTTCGTCGTTGATTGCATTATCAGAATGGTTATGGCACAGGCTTGATAGAGGTGTGAATGGGCGCATGGCGATAACCCAGAACAGCCTAGCCCTCCAGCCGAGAATTTCTAGGTTAATTAAGGTGAAAAATAGTGTAATTAAATATGTATATTTTGTTATAGTAAAACATACATTAGGAAAGGGTATCCATTCATGTTTTGGTACAGTTTTTAAATTATTGAGATGTCAATAAGTTCAAAAAATCACCATCAAGTTAATTTTATTTATTATGAGAATATTCGCGGCAGTGATTTCATATTTATATCAAATACATATCACAATGGTGATTGAATCGCATATAACGGTTGGATTCGCATATGTACAATACTTTTTATTTTAATTTTATATTTTGATAAATGAACTATGAATGATTCCAAAGGGAAGCTCAAGCCAAAAACCAACTGAATATTATATAATTTCATCTCTTACTGGATTAACCTGTTGTGAAAATGTTTACAAATAACCCGCGCTATATATTAATAATTAAGTGCTTTCGAAGACTCAAAAGCCCCGTATGACAATGTTATATTCAATACAGCGCCATCTATCTACACAAGGAAAATGGTGATCGTAGGACAAAAAACCACGCGTACAGCGAAAATCTGACGAATCAACTCAAAATTTCAGCCCGCACAAATGCCAAAACGTTCACGAAAAATACTACACAAGAAATCTGGAATAATACCAGCTTTAAAACACAGAAATACCCAAAATAATAGACGAAATTGCAAGTGCAAATGACCCAATCTGACCATATCCGGGCCTGTGTCCCGTACAAAATATATGTAAATATGAAGTTATAATTATATGCATAACCATTATTCCTATGTATATATATAGATATTTTTTTTCAATTTCTTTCAATATCCCCATCGTATCTATATAACCGCCAACTGTACAGAAACACGCTATAGTTTTACACTAGGCAAAGAATGGAAAAGGAAGAAGAAAAAATGATCGAACTTTATATAGTCTGACTGAAGTGTTAGAAACTCGAACGTGTATGCGGGTCAGTCAGGCTGAACCAATGGCGTACTACTTTCGGCTGTAATCCTCAATCGTTTTTTTTCAATCGTTTATATTTGCTCGATTAAAAAGCGATTGAATCGCGATATCGCTTTTTATTCGCGAGAATTTTCTCGATTGAAAAACGATTGCCAACAGAAAAAAAAACCATTCGAACAGCGATCGCGAATGAATCGTTTATTTTGAAGAAAAAAAACCATTCCCTCGCACCTTAGAAAATCGCGACTTCGAGAAAATTTGACGAAATAAACGATTCATTCGCGAACGATAATTTGAAACGGTGCCTAAGCCGTACCCATCGGGTACAACACATACCGGTACTCAATGGCGAAACAGAAAACCCGTCGAAGCGGGGAGAGTTTCAAATTTCTCTGACAAGATTTTCTTGCATTCGTTGTATATGGCGATCCCACTATCGTCAAGTATGATACATAAGATGATTTAGTAATCTTTCATGCTGAAAAATATGGTGTTCTATTTGGGCCAAGTTTGCGTCGCGTGGCGACTTTTAGAAACTCCCCACTCGCCACGCGCCGTGGACCTCTCCGGCGCGCGGCGACTGGCGACTTTTTGCTCTTAACCTCTTAACCTGCAAAAACTCGCCAGTCGCCACCCGCCGTAAAACACGGCGAGTTTCGCTCTATCTTTTAACCTGGAAAAACTCGCCGCGCGCCACTCGCCGGATGAACCACGGCGCACGGCGACTGGCGACTTTTGACTGTAGTGAAACTCGCCACTCGCCACACGCCGTGGACCTCTCCGGCGCGCGGCGACTGGCGACTTTCTGCTATCTCTTAACCTGCAAAAACTCGCCAGTCGCCACCCGCCGTAAAACACGGCGAGTTTCGCTCTATCTCTTAACCTGGAAAAACTCGCCGCGCGCCACTCGCCGGATGAACCACGGCGCACGGCGACTGGCGACTTTTGACTGTAGTGAAACTCGCCACTCGCCACGCGCCGTGGACCTCTCCGGCGCGCGGCGACTGGCGACTTTCTGCTATCTCTTAACCTGCAAAAACTCGCCAGTCGCCACCCGCCGTAAAACACGGCGAGTTTCGCTCTATCTCTTAACCTGGAAAAACTCGCCGCGCGCCACTCGCCGGATGAACCACGGCGCGCGGCGACTGGCGACTTTTGACTTCTGGAATTCTCAGGACTTTTTCTCAAGTGCGCATGCCCGGGGAGCATCAATTATCGGAATATTTTGTTCGAAACATGCTGTCATTTAATTTAATTTTAAATCTCTTCCTCGTGCATAAAAATACATAATTTCTAATGAATGAACTCTCCAGCTACAACTGATGCTATGTGACTAATTTTGAAGATGTAAGCTATCTGTAATAATTAATATAGTTGTTTTTTGAAACAAGTTCTTTTTAATGCAATACGCATATACGGCAATCTAATTTTGTCAAATGTGCAGATATTGTTTTATTAAAATACTCGTTATCCGTTTCTGTGCAGAACTTGCATACTATTATCTGCTGGTATATTTTAAAAAGTTAACACCAAGACAACATTTTCAATCGTTTTTTTAGTCCTTTTTTTTATATAAGTGCCTATATATATTTATAAAACAGCATATCGTTTTCAATTCAGAATGAATCGCTTTGAAATTGTTCCTTATTTAAGATACAATAAAGCACTCGACGCGGGAATTTTGTTTTACAAGATAAAAGCAACGTCAACTAATATGCTGTATGAAATATTAAGAAACCGATTAGAGCGTCATCGTCATATTGATTAAAAAAGTAAGAAAAAATGCTAACATTTTCTCTGGATGATTGAATTTCTCTCTTCGTAAGTTTTATGTGAAAAACGGGCGATATCTTTGTATAAGAGATCCTTTATTGCTGTTTTAATCCATAGAGCGGCTCTTTGTTGGGTTGATATTTCCTGTATCACAAACTCTACAAACTATCAAGACCCTATTTTTAAAGATGAAAAGACGTATTTCTTTCAACAGTTTCCATATTTCTTTTACTTCCTCAAATTCTATGAGATCGCGACTGTGATTTATGATATTGGAACTGCATAATTGATGCTCCTCGGGCATGCGCACTTCAGAAAAAGTCCTGAGAATTCTAGAAGTCAAAAGTCGCCAGTCGCCGCGCGCCGTGGTTTGTCCGGCGAGTGGCGCGCGGCGAGTTTTTCCAGGTTAAGAGATAGAGCGAAACTCGCCGTGTTTTACGGCGGGTGGCGACTGGCGAGTTTTTGCAGGTTAAGAGATAGCAGAAAGTCGCCAGTCGCCGCGCGCCGGAGATGTCCACGGCGCGTGGCGAGTGGCGAGTTTCACTACAATCAAAAGTCGCCAGTCGCCGTGCGCCGTGGTTCATCCAGCGAGTGGCGCGCGGCGAGTTTTTCCAGGTTAAGAGATAGAGCGAAACTCGCCGTGTTTTACGGCGGGTGGCGACTGGCGAGTTTTTGCAGGTTAAGAGATAGCAGAAAG
>JAVTVY010003993.1:0-39418 GCA_036873755.1 Hanleya hanleyi | reverse complement strand
TATGGCCAATTATGTGATAATATCCTTATTGATAATTTTAGGAAATGTTGATGATAATTTCAAGTGTGGTTTATCAGGGTGCAGTTTTCTCGTTTGCTCTTGCTTTCATACATTACAAAACATTCAGTACAATAAATTCTTTATTATTTTAAAATCATTAAAATGTATAGATTATTGAAATCTTCTCTTCAGCATCTGGTGCTCAAATAGTTGTTGAACGACTTTTGAAAAAAACCCTGAAAGTCTGGAAAATTGCCAGGGAAAGAAATTATGTCTGTGATACCCAGGGGAGAAGGGGTAGAGGGCGTAGCAGGTGGGACTGCCCAACACTCCTATTTTTCAGAATATATACTTGATTCAATGGAAACATTGACCGTAATCTGAGATATTTTAAAGTTACAGTTAGGTACATCTTTACTGAATATATGTACCTTATCAGATTCAAAGTTCGATCGTGAATATTTCCTACAATGTCTATTTACGGTACACATTGTATGACGCGTCTAATCGTTATGTAACTCTGGTCTGTAAATGTGTCCTCAGGACTGGTATAAACAAATGTATGGAGCTGAAATATATTATGCAAGTTCTTATCTGCTGCATTTATCAGTCTAAAGGAAACGTAACTCCCCTGAGGCAGCTTTGTACATCCTTGATAATTTGTCGTCTGAAGAAATAATATTCAACATAACAATAATAATGTATACATTTTATGAAAGCGTATGTCCCGAGGAATTCAGTTATGTAACTTACATAATTGTTGTTCATGCCGTGTAGAAAATATTTTTAAAAAAATTAAAGGACCTGAAAACTGTTTGACATATTTCGAATTTGATGGTATATCTTGAACAAAGACATCTAGAACTAGTAAAATTGTACACAAATATCGGACGCAGTATCAGGGCGCGATCCTAAAAAAATCAGTTCCGCTGTGTTCATCAAACTCGTCCACGTACAGCTACAGGTACTCAAAGCTTGTTGATCTTTGACCTACATGTTGCTTATCTACAGCTGTACAAATCTGCATAATAGGCTAAATTAAAAAATCAGGGTTTACATTGTTTGTTTTTTGTTTTGTTTTTTTATCTCACCACTATGGTGTTCTATTTCGGCCAAACATACGTCGCCTCGACTTCCAAAAAAGCGACGCGAAAGCGACTTCGCGTTTCGAATCTCGTCGCTTTTTGCGCCGGGCGTCAAGTTTTACAATGTTTGTAGATAGGATGGAAAGTCGACGTCTTTCGAAAGGCGATGTTGCGTTTCTTAACACCCGATGTGTTTTAGAAACGCGACGTCGCGCTTAGCGTCGCGCGTCGAGTTATGAAGTTCAATTCAGATGCCTTCAGGCCCATTCCCACAGCGCGACAACCAAAACTAAGAAATAGCCCTTGTGTTATTCATTGATGCCGTAATCACTGCACGCGTTATGTTGGGGTGACATCAGAACCACATTTTGAGAGCGCGTGTACGAGTGCATCACGGGAATGATCCATGATCCAGCACTAGTTTCTGTGCATTACCAAGAAACTTTCACCAAGACAATAACTAACTATAGTATCAGAGTGAGTCGGCAACCCATGGTAATGTAAAAGAACTATATTTCACTCTACTCAAGTGATAGCTCGCTTTAGCTCGCTGCCCCTACATCAGACCACTGTGACAGCCAATGTGAATTTCCCGAAACATGGTGCCCGACAATATCGCTTGCACTATGCCCAGCCTAAATGGCCAGTGGGGAAACCTCAGTTTTTCCAAAGACCGACAAACCGTAATGCCACGAAAAAAAAATAGCTGAAACCATGGGAAGTAAGACTTATAGTAATAAACATAACCTATAGGTGTTGGACGATGTTATTATGACCAGTCTAGCATCCGTGCGACCCCAGGGTCGAGCGTTTATTGTCCAGTATATCTCCGCAAAAAATAAACATACAAAATGGCGGCGCTTCCTGTGGGGTTTCCCTTTTGACATCACGACATCGATAGTGCTGCCCTCTAGAGGCAAGGAAGACAACTCTGACTGGGCGAACCCTTTGCGGCGCCAATTCCGGGTCATCTCCCCTGATTTGAACATTTGCATCTATACGGGAAATGCCTGTATGGGGTATAGGGTGATCTTTTGGGGGGGGATTTTACTCTGGGTTGTGGGATCTTGTTTTCTTCGTCTTCAGCTGCCGAACACGATGGGAGGGGTCTAGAAGCTAAGCGGTGAATTTTTTTGAAAAGTTCGGGGAGGTCTGGATAGGCCCATAGGCCTACTGACTCAGTGCATGGGCCAGAGTCGATACTGGTACCACCTGAGGTGGCAAATTCTAGTAATGTTTTTTGAAGAGGTATATGTCTGAAATAAATCATAGTATACATAAAATTAGGCTAATTTCCCACAAGAGAGAAGCGGTCAACAGTTTTCAGTGATGCCAGCAAGACATCATGAGTTCCAGAAATATTAAATCCGTATCGCTTATCAGTATTCCTAATCCATATGATTTTCGTTGTAAAGCTAGGAACTACTTTTATATCGAATTGATCATTCATGGTATAGTTCAGTCGTTTGCATCCTTCAAAATGTAGAGTGATTTATAATGTGATAACTGCACTTGATAGGCAGGCCAATGCAATAGGAATTAGTCTCAAAATTCAAAAATTTCCTTTGGCTCATAGATTCTGCATTGGTAGTTTCACATAACATTCATTCAGTTGTTGTAGAGGAATCCATTTTACACGTAACTCCAAGCCAAAGTTTGTCGTTAAAGTGATGATTTAGTTGAATATGAATTGCTTATATCTTTATCGCTTGATCAGCGCTATCCAAGGATTGATTGAGATAGGACAACCGATCATTTAAGTGATAGGTTCTCCAAAGTCGTCTTCAAAACTTCCTCAACTTCATAATAATCATCAGCAAATTTATTGAATTTCCCCTTCAACTCTTCACCATTCATGCCGGAAACTTTACGAACATATGGGTGTATGGGTAGGAGGCGACTAATCTCTAATATCTCTTCCGTCCAATTTGGTACATATCTTCTTTTTTTAAGTCGCTTAACTTAACTACTTCACTAACGGTCCATATAAATTCAGTTGAACCTGATCTTCATTGTCACCGTTTATTTGCTTGAGAGTCATTTTGATATTACAGCGAAAGGAATTATTGTATCCCTTCACTGGTTGAAGTAGAACGTTTAAATATTGACGCGTATTTTCAAAGGTAAAATGTCAAAATTCACGTTGCTTTCAAAGTTCGATTAAGCCGTCTATTTCACTAGGAGTCATTTTGATACTACGGGGAAGGAATTATTGTGTCCCTAACTGAGGTAGATCGTTTAAATATTTACGCGTTTTTGTAACGGTAAAATGTTTAAATTGACGTTGCTTCGGAGTTCGATTAAACCTTTCCACAACGACTGTCCTCGTCTGATTGAAGATGTGACAAAGACTACACGTTTCGATTTTGAGATAAGCATGAAATTTCTGCTTGAGAAATTCAATACCTCCGTCGGTTTGTAGATATAGCGGTTTACTCCCTTCTTTGAAAACTGATTCTGGATGATATCACCGGTTTTAGTTTTAACAGGTACTGCCCAGGCATACTTGGAGAATACGTCGATGCAAGTTAAAATGTGTTTGCTTTTTATTATTTATTTATTATTAGTGGGGCTAGATCGACTGAATCGGCTTGCCAAACATAGTCCATTCCTATAGATGGTATCTTTTTAGCTACCATTCGCATATTTGTTTGTACGATATATTTCTACGATCTTCTCGACTCTTGCGAGACAGTGATTTAAAACTAGTATGTTCCACTTCCCTGGTAGGATTGTATTGTTCCTAGAGTTCAGTATCGTATGACTTATCTTTAACTCGTAGATGTCATCTTTCCATCCTATTTGTCATATTTCTACGTGTATATTTCAAGGATATCATCTTCGCTTTCCATTCGTTGCTGAAGCTGTTAATCGTTCGACCTCATTCACGAGGGTGATGGCTTGTCGATATGGGCGTATATATATGTTCCTCTCACTTCAGAATCAAACACGGATGATGGCGCTGACGCTAATGATCCACCTCACATCCCGCGCAATTCGATTACATCAATGCGTTGATGATAGTCCCTATAAAGCTGCGTAGCATTCCACCGGGATGACGTTTCTATCTGTTACAGATGATCCGTTAACAACCTGCTCATATTCATTGTTACAATTTTAACGCAGTCATCCATACTGATTATCAACTAATTTAGCGCGATGACGATTCCTTTTATTTTCAGTTTGGTTTTATATCGAGCATACAACCTTTTTTTTACTCGGCATCACCTGTTTGAGTCCCATCCACTTTCGTTCTCGAAACAGACATGGATCTGATTTCTCTCTTGTAATGGTTATGGATTAGATATAAGCCGTTCTCCAAATGTAGTGATTCGGGATTCGATAAGCTAAATGAAACGTGTATTATCGAAGTCTCGAACAGGCAGTGATGTCTTTCCCCGGAATTATGCTGGGATTTAAAGTCTGGAGAATCACGTGACCATATATTGCGACGATTCTTTAGAAAATATATCAATAATTGAAACTGAATCGGTTTGCACATCTTTGACCCTACTTGCTGCTCTTTGAACCTAAGTTAGCTTCACTGATTATGATTATCGAACCTGTTCTACAACTTCATTCGCTCTTGTTCTTCCATTCTGGATCCTGTCCCCGTTCAATGTGTCGTATACGTCACTTCCGATCATGATGAAACTTCAGGTGATGATGTTCCTTCCGGTGATGACGTCACTTCCATTGATGGCGTCACTGATCATGATCATGTGTTCTGAAGGCCCCAAAATTACACTACTTACTAGATCAAACATGGAAATTGAAGAACTATAAACCAGTTTATTAGCTGTCGAACGATTCTCAACAAATCAGTCACGTGATAAAACGTGGAGGGCAAAACGTGGAGGTCACGTGATCAAACATAACGGAGCTATGTCATAAACCGGTTATCCATACCTCGCTTATCCTTTGGTCTCCGATTCATCTCCTAATCAAACGACATATACAGCTTTTGATTGCCGGCTTGAGTGCGCATGCATGAACTGTGATGTCAAGCTCGGCGCCAGCTGCCATTTAGTTTATCCGAGAGCTCACTTGACGGAAACACAACTCATTAAAGTTATAGCAGATACACAGATTGGCCATGTCTCACAGACTATTAATCATCAATCAGGACTACTACATGTGATTACTGTTAGCCCGACGTGTCTCTGAGGTATTTTGAATTTAATTTTGTCGCCTTAAGGTCTCTGTCTCCCATTTATAACATTGCTCAAAAAAGCTATATCCTCTGTTTGGCTTCATTTTTCTGTGACCCCCCAATCAATACCCATAGATGTCTTAAAATGTGTCACTGCTGGGAAATCAGCATTCCTAGATGAAACCTTGATGGTTCTATAGAGTGTTATAATTTATAAATTGTCTTACAAGTTTGGTGGATTAGCGTCCCGCTGTGAGCACCGACACCTCGTCAACGATATGTATTTGTAGACTCAGTCAACCGTAATGTATCGAAAAAGGCCCATGACCCTGACAATTCAACTTCATCCATTACAAGATATTGAATTGTTGAGCATTATTAGTGGAACGAGATGATACATTAAAGGAATAAGGAAAACAAACCTCATCTGTGAAGTAATGATTTGGAGGAACCTGGTAAAACAACAATCTGAGAAAAGGTATATTAAAATGAACTTTATAAAACAACGATCACTGGGTTCATCGAGGCTGAAAATTTCAAGAAAACAGTTTTTATATGTTTGTCTTGCATCGACATTAGCTACTCTCGTTTATTAATGAAAACAACAGATCACTAGGTTAAGCAAGATTATTAGTTGAACCAGTATTTGTTTTCATTTCTTAAACATGAACCACGTTTGGATTTGAACATTAATGTCAGTGTACATGCCAGCCTCAGCCTCAATACTAAGGAATTTAGCCTTTCCCTCCTACTACCGTAAGGCACTATTAATATTAAAGTCTGAATAAATATCTACCTTTCACATAAATTCATGATTTCATAATGCACGTTTACTGTATTTCCCAGGTCAAATTATTATCAACAGAATAATAAATGCACGTGAAATCAAATGGAGTTATAGGAGTATGACAATGATGACTGTTACCATTGTATTAATACAGAATATTGAAAATTCCCAAGTCTTTTTCTCTCTTACTCTCTCTCTCTTTCTCTCTCTCTCTCTCTCTCTCTCGATCGATAAGACCGCCAGAGATAGGGTCATCCCGCCAGGCATCAATACGGCAAATGTCTGAAGTGACCAATCAAATCGGCCCAGATTTATTCCAATTAAATTTTGAAAAAGGTGGTTTTGATATATTCGAGAGTCAAATATTACAGAAACATTTTAAAATACGTCACAGACCATTTCTGGTCCAGTCAGGTATAACGGCCAATCAATGTTCGCCGGAAGTCAAATGCTGATAAAAATCTTAGCCCAGAAAATTCAATGGCGGTTTGTGACCTCTAGCGATCTCCTGCGCGGCGCTTCTGATGCCTCGAATTGCCCTTTTCATCGTACTGATCATGAAATGCCAATGAACGTATGGATATTATCTGGGTGCAAGTAATAACAATAGCATCGGTATGGTATTATGGTTCTCGAATGCCGATGTACCATTGTGGATATGTGCAAACCACAACGATATATTAAAGTGCAAAGATATGAGGCTTCTCAATGTAAAAGTTGAGCAAAATCGATTTCGGGAACCGTATGAATTACAAGCGTCTAGTCCGTCATTCATAATTCAGCCGTCGTCCATTAAAGAATATCCGCGTCCATAATCCAAAGACCTATTCCATATTCCAGTATTAGCACCAAATTCAAAAAGACAATCAAGAAAACCCATACGTATTCCAAGATCTTCATAGTGTCCACATGAACATCACAATCAAAGTGTGACTGAGATACATCATTCTCTGGAGAACGAATTTACAACGAAAATCTTATGGATTTAGAATACTGATCATCGATATGGATTTGATATTTTTTGGAACATTATAATGTCTTGCTGGTAAAACTGCTGATCACTTCTCTCTTGTAGGACACATTTTTATGCATACTCTGATTTATTTTTTTTAATTTGGTGCTAATGCTGTTATATGGATTAGGTCTTTAGAATATGAACGCGGAAAATCTTTAATGGACGACGGCTGAATATTGAATGGGGGACTAGATGCTTGTAATATGTATCACATATTATACGTGTATTTCAATGGATGGCCGTTGAAAATGTAATTTGACGAAATTTGTTTTTCCATCTTGTCAAGCAAACTACATGTCTTTAGTGCGCATTTCTTTTAAATGAAAATCGACAAACAAATTTCGATCTCTCAGTTTTTTTTATTCTTACCCCCGGAGAAAGACCGGGCGTCCGTAATTCGGTTATTTCGTAATTCCGTTTTTCCGTTACACATTTCTTGTCCGACCTATAACTCGAGAATCATTTAACCGATCAACTTTTAACTTGCAGAATGTCTTGATATCGGTGAGAGGACGGTTGGGATTGCTTTTCAGTTACCTGCGTAATCCAAGATGGCCTCCATCAGCCATCTTGGATTTCAGCAGTTGGATCTTTACACATTTCTTGTTCGATCAATAACTCGAGATCTATTCAACAGGTCGACTTCAAACTTAGAGAGTGTCTTGACATCGCTGAGGGGACGGTTGAGATTGCCTTTCAATCACCTATGTAATCAAAGATGGCAGTCAGCAACCATCTTGGATTGTCAGCAGTTGGATCTTGACACATTTCTTTTCTGACCAAAAACTCGGTAGTTTTTGCATTGATCGACTTCAAACTTGGAGAGTGCCTTGACATCGGTGAGAGAACAGTTTGGATTGCTTTCCGGTTACCTGTATAATCCAAGATGGCCGCAACAGCCATCTTGTCTTGCCGGATCTTTGCACATTTCTTGTCTGACCAAAAACTCGAGAATTATTGAACCAATCGATTTTAACTTGGAGAGTGTCTAGACATCGGTGTGAGGACAATTAGCATGCTTTTCAGTTACGTGTGTACTCCAAGATGGCCGCCAGCCTTCTTAGATTTCAGCAGATTTAACTTGTCCGGATTTTAACTCAAAAATAATTGAACCGATCGACTTCAAACTTGGAGAGTGGCTTGACATCGGTGAGAGGCCTGTTGGCATTGCTTTTCAATTAACTTCAGAATCCAAGATGGCCACTGTCAACCATCATGAATTTTAAGTGCTTGGATCTTGTCTGGGCAATAAATCGAAAATAATTGAACTGATCAACTTCAAACTTGGAGAGTGTCTTGACATCGGCGAGAGGATGGTTGGGATTGCGTTTTAGTTACCTGTGTAATCCAAGATGGGTGCCATCAGAATCAGACATCTTGCATTGTTCGATCTTTTTCGGACAATAACTCGAGAACTATTGAACTGATCGACTCGTGGGATGTATGGCTCATTAGACAGATCTCCATTTTAAAAATCATACTCTTAATCAATGGTATGGGATATCATCGACCAACAAAAATCGACCATAGATGTCCACGTCTCCCACAGCAGCAGCATCAGTTATGGAAAGACGCATACAACATACACAGAAAAAAAATTAAGGAAATTCTTCGACTATTACACCAGCGAAATATTCCTCAACATAACTAAAGAATATCCCTTATCATGTTAAGAAATTTCCTAAACATGCTACGGAATATCCCTAATTAAATTTTAAGGAATATTCCGCTGGTGTAATAGTCGGGGAATATTCCTTAAATTTTAGGGATTTTTTTTTCAGTGTAGGCGCATACAACACAATAACAACACGCATAAAAACATCCTGGTGCCGGTACAACCAATTACTTTGGTTTTGCCTAATATCTGTCATGAATATCTATCTGCGTGTTGCCGAACAACAACCAGACCCTTACACCACATCCTACTTGCTGGCTTATCAGGCGTTATAGACCCAGTAGCTGTTTCCGTATCTTACCGGATTCTGTTCGCATTAGATGTGCATAAGAACATCTCTTAATGATATCAAGTAAAGAGTGAGGCTGACTGGTGCACAATTCAAGTCTGGCTCTGGGCGAGAGAAGTCCTGGACAATCTGTGCGCACTATAGCTGGATTCCGTAAGTAAGAGCTGACTTTTGCTTTTCACAAATTTCATATTTGAATTTTAGAGTGTAAATGATGCATTTGCCTCTTTTCTGTACCGACTCAGTGCCCCTCCTTATTCCCGCGAATGTAGTGAAATGGGTCAACTATTCTATAAAATGGCCTGGTCGCTCGATATCAATGGAGAAAACCATATCCTATCTTGAAAATATCGTGGAGTTTTTTTTAAATATATTGTAGCGTTTGTGTTTATATAGAATTTTGTGAAATAATACAAGCTAACCTACATTGTAAATTGCGTCGAAGTGTGTGAAATAAAAATTTTAACATTTGCAAGAGTGGTGGAGGTGCCTTAGGACTGTAATATGCCATATTAGCGCCGCGGAGTTTCTGTGTTAGTCAATAATTCCGTGGTGGCCCCTGCCCGCCCCCGAAGCCCTGTACCAATTTGTACCTTGTTCGCTCAAAAGTTCACAATGCTGCTAAATCAACGGAGAAATCTGTGGCATTTTCTATTATGAAAGAATTTAAAATTCGTTTGCAATGTATTCACCCTTTGCTGGTATTTATTTCTGTTGAATGTAATTGTATGATTTTAATTTTAGATCATCACCATTTTACCTCTGAACTGAAAAAGAACCATGCGTCGAAACAGGTTCACCCGTGGGAACGTCAGGGAGGCGGGAACGGAGAGGGAGAGGATCCGTGGTGGACCCGCATCCCGGCCAGTCACCCCGCGGGCACCGGCCCCTCTGACCGTCCGGCCGGACAGTACGATGATGTACAGCTATGGACCGACCAACCGAAGAAGACTTAATGTTGACCTCCGTGACATCCGATTTATGGACGCCGAGGACAGAGCTCGGATTCTTCCCGTCGCTCGTAAGTTCGTCTTTCAACGTAGTCCGCTGGTGGTTCTAGGCTTCGGCGGCCATTTTCCGTGTTTTTCCTGTTTTCCCAGTAGGTTATCTCCCTTTCCTATGTTAAGAGATACGCTTGTATCCGGGAATTTTTTGCAACAAAATTCATCCAATTTCATAAATTTTGATAGACATTGTAATTATCTTCAAACTTTTAGAATATAAGAAAAAGTTAAATACTATTTATATGATTTTTTCATGAATATGTTTCAAAGCCAGGGCTATTCCCTATGTGTTCTGTGTTATCAAATGGGACATGGGTCAGTCCATTTAACAGTGTCTGCAGCTTAAAAAAGCACACCAACCTATATTTTTTTCCTCATATTACACAATTATGAATGCAACAATACACATTATTCAAAAAGTTAATTACTTTGATTTACCACCAGCGGACATCCTTAAGGATATGTTGAATAGCGGGTGATCAGATCCTTTAAAATCCATAATAGTAATGGTGTTTCCCCCATTGTACGCGTGACCAGCTGTAGCTTCTAGCATAAATATTTGGGTGGTACATTTTGATTCCTGCCTATGCTTCAACACATATTGATATTTCGAACCAGTGAAAACTGGCATATTCCGACTTATTTGTCAAACAATCGAATACTGGTCCTTTCCCAAAAACATGCTGCATATTCACCATATTCATTTAAAGTATAGGCCGAAATCAAATAGAATATTATTAGCGTAAATTTCTGTACATTATACAGAAATTTACGTTAGACTTTATAAAACCGATAAGGTGTCAGTGGACAGAGTGAAACTTTTGTTTGTGATTTATATGAAGGAAAGGCGTTACTCGGGTGGAATCAAGTATTGAAATTGCACAGTACCAAACTGGAACGATGCAGGACCGCATTTTTTAAAGATTTTTGGCTCAATTAGCTGGTTTATTTTTTTATTCCACTTATTTATTTTTCAGCATTTCGAAATTTACTACGCAACATAGCACCTTGCATATAGTCATGTGCCAAAAGCAAATGACAGATTCCATATTAAAGGGGGCCAAAGACTATATATTTTTTTGCAGCCCTAAATTCAGTGAAACTCTTAAGGAATCATTTTGAGTTTCATACTTAATGAATGTATATGAATTGTAGATATAGTACACATAAAATGTTTGCAATGTACTAAAAACTTTTGAAAATAACTTGTTGAAAAAATGTTGAATTGCTAGTTGGACAGAAAAAAATTCCCACACTTCATAGTCTAGATTGCAATGCCATAGAATATCTTATATCTTTGTTGTTTGCAGCATTGAAGTGTTCCAAAATATTGAAATGGGGTGGAATTGCAATATAAAGTTGAATCGTGGTCATTTTCCTCTCATTTGCAAAATAAGAAGAACCGACTTTTGATGAAAATTTGACCTACTTAGGTGACCTATAAACCTCGAAATTGGCAAAAACGTGTCCTAATGCACCCTAAGACCATGGAAATGCGTTTAATTAGGTCAATGTCAGTGTGACCGTAATTTGTAGTTCCTGTGACGTTAGTCACACTGCCATCTTAGTGAACAAGAAAGCCTAACAGTAAAAATGCAATACCTGAATCAATTTCCCACTGCTCTCTGTCCACGTCTATAATGTCAGCACCTCTGGGATTTGATCAGAAGTATCATACAATATCATACTATCATCTCATACTTTTAATGAAGTTATAGGGAAAAATCTTATGTGTGGATGATTCAATAGATAAAATCAACCAAGAATATTTAAAAAATAAATAAAAAACTTCTAATGTTACTTGAAAGAATGTTGGTCCGCAATTAGGTTACGTTATCAGCAACATTGTTTACGCTCTAGTCTATTTCCTACAACAGTTAGTCAAAATTTCATTGCAACTCTGTATTTCCTACACAGCAATTCCACTAAATATGTAACTGATGAGCCATGGGAAGTGCAACTGAATGTGAAAGTCCTTTTTGTGTGTGTGTGTCTGTCTACTTATGTAACGTTAGCAACAGAGAAATGTTAGCAATACAATCTTAAAACGCTGATGTAAGATTTAACATCTCGAGTGTTGGAGGGGAGAAAGCATTCAGAAAGTGTTGTATTTACAACATATTAGTGTTAAATGCAACATTTTAAGCTGTCGTATCCAACACTTACAAGTGATAAATACAACACTTTCTAAATGCTTTCCCTCCCCCAACACTCCAGATGTTAAATCTAACATTACGTTTTAAGAGTATATGATTTTCGTGAATTTTGTTGCAAATAAAGATCTGTCTTATATTTTCTTATCAGAACTTACTTTGCAGAACTGACAGAGCAAGCTGAGTTGGTTGAGCAGCATGTAATATTGATTTTTGTGGCAAATTCTTCAGTTTATAAGGAGTCTGTATGAATGTCACATCGCACTGCCATATATATTGCTAACGTTACACACGTCTGTCCACATGTGTAACGTAAGCAAAAAATGAAATAGGGTAAAAATAGCGTATTTGTGGATAACAGAGCTTAGAAACAATCCATCTGTTCTTCATCAGGGCAATTTCTGGCAGTATATGAAAAATCTTTGGAATAGGCATGTCTTTTTGCCCACAAAGTCTGTCCACATGTAACCTTAGCAACAGTAATATCCCATTTCAATAACTTTGGTGCTTTAGTAATTTGGTTAATAGACATTAAACATGTTTAAAGAAGTTTCCTCCAGCTTTCTTTCCGAAGTCGTCTGAGTTGTGTCGAGCCTCTTTCCAATAGCAATGAATGCAAAGTTTATGACAATTTAATGTTGCTAATGTTACAGAATGGCTGTTCACATGTAACGTTAGCAATCCTAATTAGTTGTTCCGTTGTTCTAAAAAATAAAAGTTTGGCTGTTAAAACTGAATCAAATCATTAAAAATGAGTGGCCTGAAAACTCAATATCAACTTTTATCTTTATCTAGTATATCATGTTCATATACATGTAACTAAATGTCCACACCTATTTTTTGGTATTTGTCATTCTTTTCTTTTTCTCATTTTTTTTTTCAGGGGATGCCTTTTTAGGTATCACCTGCAGTTTTGAGTATTTCAAGTACCGTATATATTTACTTCTACTTTACAAAGTTTTTTTGTTCAAAATTCATCTGGTGTGAGGCTCGATAATGAATGAGAGCATAGGGTCAGTCCAGATCAGTTATCTATTTTTCTTTCCGTCAGGAAGGGCGAGAGAAAACATTTTCCAGATTTCGCAATAATGCATAAATTCGAATTTTTAGGAATTAAAACTTCAGACAACTATTCATCATACAGCACAGTTAAAATGAACAAGAATGTGATTGGCCGTAAAAATATCTCCGGAATTAAATACAAATGGACCTTAATCGATAACGGCTAGACACGGAGAGAATACGACAAGGTGTTGTGGTCCTGGCGATGTACTGCATATCAAGAATAATGAAACTAAACACTCGACTCTTCCCGAAAGAAAACACATCCGTATACCCTGCACAAAAAAAATGTGATAAATGCATTCGTTTTCTGAATCACTTATAAAGGTCAGACAAGTTCACAAGTACTGATATATCAACGACTATCCACACAATACGTCCGTCATCTAATGCAAAAGTCCTGGTACATTCGCTTTTTTTTTTTAAATAAAGCTCATGGAGCCTGGATGACATGACTCGTGCTAAATAACGACGGAATGCGGAGGTCAGACACGACATGCCACTTATTTTAGATAGTTTGTTGTGCACTCGTTAAAGTTAAATATATATTGTGAACGAATATACACGTTACTGTATTAGGCAGTTAATGGAATATATAGAGCTAACTGAATATAGCAGATTGTAATTATATTAGCCATGCTCGAGAAGAAATTTGTCATTGGTCAATTATCTCGGGGAGGGGGGCGGGGATAATTTACTCCGAGATAATATCTTGGGGAAAATTCGTCATTGGTCAATTATCTCGATGGATATTGATATTCTCATTGACCAATGGCGAAAATTAATATTCCTCGAGATGAAGAATTTCCCTCTAGATATGATCTCTGGGAAAATTTAAAAAATATTGCCCCCATGGCAACATACTGTCCGAAGGATTGGGTCAGAATGACCAGATATTTTTGGGTATAGACGTGACGGACCCAAAGTGTTTGGGTCAAATTCCATTTTGATTCAAACGATTTGGGTCGTTTTGACCCCAAAGTGCATCCAGTGCATAGCCACCCATGTAGAGATAGTCCGGATGCTGCTTAGTCTGACATGACGGTACACTGTGTGTTAGCACAGCACATGTAACGATGCTGTTTTTAGGCAGCGAAGGCGGTCTCATTAGCCCTATCAACGGGTTTAATGGCGTATGTGCTTTTCATTAAGAAAGATACCCACTAATTCGTTGCGACACACATCAGGCGATGCTCCTTTTTTTCTCGGGAGAAAAATAGGTTGTACGTTTCCTGCTGTTGACTTGGTGCATGCCAACATTTCGTTTTTGCCTTGCGCAATGTGGTTGCAAATATAGTGTGGACTGCATGACATAGACAGGATGTTTTGCTAAATTTTTATATACAAGGATTGTAAAAGACAAAAAATAAAACGTTTCCCTATTTTCATACGACCTATATGTATTTTTCCCGATATATCACTTAGTTCAAAAATGTTTATTTTATAGGTTAGAATCAAGGAAATAAGACTCCAACGGTTTCCCATGTTATACAACCTACCTTACTGCATGGGTCTTCACCTTTAGTTGACCAAGTCAGTAGTAGGGAAAGGACCGCAAAACCCCCATTTTGCCTTCCCGCATCATCTTGAACTACAAGGAGCATTACAATTGTTGTATATTCGACTGTTAAAAAAATCTAAATTTCAATGGAGAACATTGGATCTCGCGAATCAGATGATTTTCTAGAGTATATTTTTCGACGATTCGTGAATTTCCAACATCAACTCCCCTCTGTATGAATTTTGTTTAAAGATACGATTAAATTATACATAGAACTTTATTAGCATCCAACAACCAACTCCCTCAAAAACTATTTTGTGTATACATTTGACACCACACCTCCATCGCATAAGACGTCGAAATTGAACGCTTAAACCACTCTTTGGATCAAACAAAATTGAACTGGACAAAAGTAACACCATGAAATCGCGGACCATACAGTTGATAATGTCTTTATGTAAATAACAGTTACAAAACCCCAACGAAGAGGATGTGAATTTGAAATCTTTACATGTCGTCTGTACTTGTATCCTCTTTTCAGGGCTATTTGTGGCGTTATGTTGATAGTGAGATATCTCGGTGAAAAACAAGTGATACGCCAGCCTCCTGATGATTCAAATCCCAAATAATACATATTCGATACTTTTTGGAAGAATGAAATGATTTCTTGATTTATGATTTTGAAAAGCGACTATCATATAACGTGGCGATTTACCTCTACAAATGTCGTTCGTTCAAGAAATACTAAATGACTATAATCTGATCGCAAACAGCCTTTAATTTCGAAAAGATTTGCCACGTTCACTTTCTCCGAGTGAAAAATCTCATTTCATTCGAATTTGCATAGATAATTGATAGACCATCTGTTATAAAATACACTACCAATGCAAATACATTGTCGACCAAAGCTCACGGAAACTGAAAATCCATCGGAGATTCACGAACCTTCAAAACCAGTACCGGTACTCAAGAATCGATCGAATTCGCCAAAAACTAAGTTGTTCTGTGAAAGTTTTGAAAAGCAATGCACCAGCCATTGTGGTCGAGGCTGTACATTAGTGGTACTACAAACGTTTTTTTTTTTTTTTTTTTTAATATAATTTCTCGATAACCGCATTTGTACCTACAGATTTATTACAAGCTTCCAGGTGAAAATTAAACTTTAGGCAATATTTAATGAAATTCAATAAAATTGTGAAACGGGTATTATGTTTTATATCGCACCAGGAGAGGCTAGAGTTGAAGCTCCCAAACCACCTGAAGAAGACATGAGGCAGATACTACAGGTGAAAAGTGTGAATTTCCATATTGCCGAAAATGTCAAACTTCATCACACTGATAAATACGACGAATCTGAGAACAGGACATCTGAAGAGGGGAAGGAAGAAAAGGCTGAGCTGATTGTTAGAAGAGGCCAGGAATTTCGGATGACCTTGACCTTCGACCGCCCATACGATCCACTCACGGATAATGTGCAGCTCGTTTTTCGCATTGGTGAGAATGATAGGCCTGCTAGGTAGTTGTAGGGAACAAAGTTTTTATACTAGTTAAAATCAATAAATGAATAAAATAATATCAAAGGAAAACAAGTTACGATGACA
Organism: Hanleya hanleyi; assembly: GCA_036873755.1. Lineage (NCBI taxonomy): Eukaryota > Metazoa > Mollusca > Polyplacophora > Lepidopleurida > Hanleyidae > Hanleya > Hanleya hanleyi. The sequence goes on along the minus strand of JAVTVY010003993.1, from coordinate 23,093 downwards.
ATGAAAATAATTTAGGCCCTTTGCAACCCTCCCTTGAAACGTGTTTCAAGTGAGTAGTAATTGGGGCATTATGGGAAGCTTTTCAGATAAATATTTGACGTGTTTGCAACAGTTTATAAGTGACGTCGATTTCAGTGACACGTCCAGAAACGCGATGAGTGAAAAGTATATAAATGATTGCTGTATAGCTTTTTAATGGCATACAAATTTGAAATCATAAGAGGTGTGAGCAAGGGAACACGGTACTGCTTTAGCCAACACAGTTGCTGACAACAGACATTTAATATATGCGAATGGTAAATATATAGCTAAATTGTCGGGGAGTAATGGTCTGAACTTCGCAGGTTTGATGATGATTTTTGAACAGGAACTACCCCTAGGCCTCAATGGCAAACCCTCGTGACTGTCCCAGTCAAGCCGAACGATGATATCCGCCAGCCTGATATTGAACCCGAAAAATCCTCTTTGTGGAGAGTGAAGGTCCTGTCACAGGAGGGGAATTCCCTTACGGTCATGGTCTACATCGCAGCTGATTGTATCATCGGAGAGTGGGATTTTGTCGTGTACAGCATCAAACATACGGCGGGAGAGAGACCTAAAGTGTTCGTGTACGATCACCCAGAAAATATCTTCATCCTGCTGAATCCATGGAGTCCTGGTAAGGTTAACTTATGATTTAAAGTTAGTTACTGAACAACGAAAGTGAAAGTAAATTATCCATTACATCGATGGCCTTACTGTCATTCGGTTACCCCTCGGTATCGTGTACTTTGTGATGAGGGTTCTGTTACATTCGATTATCTACGAGTCCAAATTAATGAGGATTCTGAAACAATATCAGTTTACGAGCCTGAGTTTTCAATATAAAGTGCATTTCCCTGTGCGGTCATATGACTTCTTGTCAGTACGCCGGCATATTTTCCCATCGCCCTTGCTATTATGTTACGTTTGTTGCCTGTATATGGTGAGATTCTGCTGGGGGACGTTTCGCCCCCGAGGCTTGTCCTCTGTACTGATCATTGTGATTGTAGTTTTGTGACAGGTAAAATGAGGCACTTTGTCGGCGTCGGGCCTCACAGATATATATTCGGCATTCTATTAATACTCCATTGTTTAGGTCGTTTCTTCTATCTGACCGTCAAATAGTTCATTTCCCATCAGTTGACTTGATAAGACTATCACATGATCGCTCCTATATATATCAAGCCTGTACTAGGGGCCGTGTGGTCATGCCATTCAACATGTCCAGATGAACATCTACAATAAAAGCCTGGCTGCGATACAAAATATTGCAAGGATCATTTTAGGTTCATGTGATATTTTTAGAAGTATGCAGTCAGTGTAGTTGCTTGTGGGGTTATATGACTTCTTGTCAGTACGCCGACATCTTTTTTCATCACCATTGCTTTGTTGCTTTCAGTTAGTAATATATTAATCTTAGCATAAAAATAAATAATGCCCGGTTTATTCAGTCTCTCAATCGTTCATTCGGGACATTTGGCAAGACCGTCAGGAATATATTTCATGTATCATTGCCACCTGATAATCCAATTTTGGAACCGAGAAAAAAAATTGAAATTCGAAGCGATGACCATCCTCACTTATGGAAAAGTTCTATTGCAGATGACCAGGTGTACATGCCTTCTCAACAACTCCTTAACGAGTATGTCCTTAACGACTCAGGAGGCATTTTTGTCGGCAACTACAAACAATTTCGACCGAGACCATGGTTTTTCGGACAGGTAAGTATAAAGAAAGTCATTCCTATGGTTGTGTTATACTTTGAATTACAAGCGTCTAGTCCGTCATTCATAATCCAGCCGTCGTCCATTAGAGAATATCCGCGTCCATAATCCAAAGACCTATTCCATATTCCATATAACAGTATTAGCACCAAATTCAAAAAGACAATCATAGTATACATAAACATAGGCTTGTTTCCTGCAAGAAAGAAGCGGTCAACAGTTTTCAATGATGCCGGCAAGGGAATGAGAAAGAAGCGGTCAACAGTTTTCAATGATGTCAAGCAAGGGAATGAGAAATTGTTTTATCCACTGGCATCATTGAATACTTCTTCCATAACAAACTTGTCTTAATTATTATTTCTCTTCACTAGGGATAGGTACATTAAAATCAATGCTGCTGAAACATGGCAGTGTGACTAACGTCACGAGACCTGCGAGGTAGGGTTTGTTATGATTTAAGTGTGTACCTTGACCTAAGACTGACCATTAGCCCATTTCCATGGTCGTAGGAGGAATTGAGACATGTTTTTGCCAATTTCGAGGTTTCTAGGTCACCTGATTAGGTCAGAAATTGGGTCAGAAAGTAGGTTACATTGACCTTGACCCAATTAGGTCAGATAACAATGACATTGACCTACTTAAGCGCTTTTCCATGGTCTTAGGAGGCATTAGGACATGTTTTTGCCAATTAATTTCCAGGTGTATTGGTCACCTAAGTAGGTCAGCTCATAACTTGCTGGTAGCAGTTCTCAAATGCACGTTCTTGCCAAAAATCAAGGTTCTAATGTCAACAGTTCTCCTTATTTTGCCGGAAAAAGGATTCGGAAGGACTGACTCACTCACTGAATGACTCATTCATTAGGTTCATGAGAGCCTAATTTATAGAAACAGGCAAAAACATGCGAAAAAGACAGCGCTCTATTATTGACTTGTAAACTCTTGTGGATTGTGGGTCTAAATACCTCTCCAACCCCCGCTATCCCCCCCTCCCCCCGCCCGCAACAGTTACCGTCAAACATTGCAACTGTTTGCAAGCTTGACTCACTAATAGTGAACATTTCGAATTAAAATTGGTTTGTTCAATTCCAGAATTTGTAAGGGTCCTGCAATGACACACCATATATGTTTTTTATTCTTTTTTCTGACTGAAACCATGGTGGATTTAAGTATATGTAACTTCATTAAATTGAATTTTTCTTCCCCCAGTTCGAGGAGAAGATTTTGGATATTACACTTCATCTGTTACGGAGAGCGTTCGGATACACAATCTCCACTAAAATGGCTGACCCTGTTTTGATCGGGAGAGCTCTTTCAAAAATGGCAAGTATATATAGAAGCGAAATACATCTTGTAAATTCATGCATGCATGTTTCAAAGTTTGTAAACATTAGATAAATACAACTAATGAAGAATCACGACATACCGTGTATACTAGCTCATTGAAACTATGATTGCAGGGTTTAACATGATTACAAACCCGGTTGAATCACTCGAATTGATCAGGTTACCGTTTGATTCTAGGACTGCGCGACAATTAATAGAATAGTTTTCAGCGAAAATATCAGAATAACTAATATACGGTCACTTCATAAGTTAGTAATTGTGTACATGTCAGTAATAAGTATTTAACGACGGAAACATCCAGGCATATTTGTCTTCGCTGGCACCACTGAAACGGTCGAACGCATCTTTCTGTGCTTCTTGTCAGTATAGAGCGAGTTTCTGGCGTGACGCACTAGATTCTGCATGATCTCCACTTGGCCTCTGAGCGTGTAGAGATTGACCAGGCCACTGATGTGAGATAACTGATGTTGTACGAGTCAGCGTGGTATTATGGCCATTTTTCGAGGTTTCTTGAGCTTTTTCAAACAAAGAAATAATATTTTCATCGATGAAATATATTAATTTTGCGAGAAAACTGAATATTTTTCATCTGAATTGACCTTGTGTATATTACTCATACTCATCCACTGACCAAATTTCTGGCAGTTTTGATAATTTTTTTGTGTGAGAAAACGTGGTCTACTTTATACCTCAAACAGCGCCTTTGAGTAATGGTGAATATATGCATTTGTATTATAGTGGCAGAGAGTGAGAGTTTCTTCAGGGTTCCTCGTTTCACGATAATCGTTAAATCAACGAGACGCAAAATATGGGACTTCAGTATTCTTACTGTCTGTCAGTCTGCAATCCCGCCTTGTCCAGTCAATATGCACAAAAGAAATGGCCCGATCAGAGTTTGCCTTGTCCAGTCAATATCTCCCGAACTATTCAGCCGATCGACTTGTATCCCAGGAAAAAGGAAAATTAATTTACTTCCAACTTGAGTAATAAGTAAAGTAACTCGGATTTCCTCTATAAATCCAGTTTGATCTCGGTATTTCAGTGCAATTGTATTTCTCCATCAGTACATTACACCATTCAACTACACAATACACAACCACATTGGCAGTAAGTGACTAATCAGAATTTCACAATTATAAGCCACATCTATGCAGTGAACACGACCTCAGTACTTCAGGTACTTTGAATAATATTCTATTGAATACCGTACATATATGAATTCGGGTGTTTTCGTCATCGTGCGAAAACGGTCAGGCCATCATTACTGTGGCAAATCTTATCCACAACATGTTCCATCTGATGCCTTGGTGATCACGAGAGAGGCATTCTGGTGATTTTGGACTAAAAAAATCATCCTGAACGTTGGCTGAATCTGGGATAAAGTATTAGATGTCCAATTACAACACATATAAGGGAAGTGGGAAGAGGTGCCGACATACTGACAGAGCCACATGACTTCACAGTATAGTCTTCTGGTTAACCTATTATAAAGCACATACCAAGAATCTAACGATTCGTGATATGTGTTGTATCTCATGTACGCTTTTATTGTACCTGTTCATGTGGCAACTTGGATGACATGACCACACGACCACAAGACTGAATCGAATGTGAAGAGTTCTGTGTTTAGGCGTTGCAAGCAAAATATGGGCCATCAACGATCCACCAGCGGCATGGATGTCGGCCCATCAGAGGTTTTTGTCACTGGATGTTTGCCTGTCCGTTGGGCTTGATAACCATTTTCCACTTTAAGTGCATGATGGACAAGCCGCTGTTGACAACGTACAGACAAACATCCAGTCAGCAGACCTTCTAATTGAGAGAAAACTAATTGTAGGGCTAATAATAATATTGGTTTTGCCCAGCAAGAGCATGCAGAGATTCTATCGTTATATCGTGCAGACATCTACAGGGTGGATCAATGAATGTTCACTTGTGGTTTTGTTAATTTTTCTATACACATGTTCATGTTTAATATTCATATACACATATGTTTAACGTACTTCAAGGTTAACGCGAACGACGACCGTGGTGTGGTTATTGGACGCTGGGACGGCAAGTATGAAGATGGGAAATCTCCTTCATCCTGGACAGGAAGTGTATCTATCCTTGACCAGTACGAGAAAAGTGGCGGAGCGGTCAAATACGGACAGTGCTGGGTATTTTCTGGGGTTTTGACCACTGGTACGTATGATGCTGTTTGAAAGTTTTAAATATACCATAAGGTATATCGTGTGTATTCATGAACGAGATACACTGAGACTAAAATGATAACTAAAAATTGAGACTTACGTACCATACATGAGTAGTGTGACTAACGTCACAGGACCGACGAAGTAGGATGGGGAAGATGACTTGGGGGTCCAAGCGTAATGTAAAAAGTCACCGAAGTATGTCAAATTTTCATCAAAAGCAGGTCAGCTCAGAACTTGCTGGTAACAGTCTCCTAATGCACGTTCATGCCAAAAATCAAAGTTCTAATGTCAACGGTTCTCCTTATTTTGCCGACGAAAGGATTCGGATGGACTCACTCACTCATTACCGGACAATTTGCAAATGAGAGCCTTCTTCGTAGGAACATGTTAAATTATGTGTGTCTTCTCGAACTTAGGGTGGGTCTCTATTCTTTCTCGAATCTCTTACATCACATTTTACTATTTTACTTTTTCCTTTTATCCCCTATTAGAGATGACACTTGTTCTATTAGACGATATTTTCACATTTCCTTCGTTCCATAGGATGGCATTCTCTATTCTTTCTCTGTTCTCCAGCAGGAGAACATATTTCTATGTCTTCTCAATTCTGTTAGATGATTTTTTTCTATTCCTTCTGGGAAATCGGATTTTTCCACGTTCGCCAATCCCCTATTTTTTTCAATTTTCCTTCAGAAATCACTATCGTTCATCGTCATGCTAGCTCATTAGTGAACAGTAATGTTTTCTTCATGGGAATTTTGGTTTCAAATGTACATGTATTTTGTTTCCCTTTCCCCAAACTCCAGTTTGTCGAGCCATTGGTTTGCCATGTCGCTCCGTGAGTAACTTCAAATCGGCTCACGACACAGATGGGAACACAACCGTTGACAGATATATTAAATTTGACGAGAACGGCGAAACTATCTTTATCAATGAGAGAAATAAGGATTCAATCTGGTGAGTTACAGCTGGTTTGTTTCTCTCATGAAGTTAATTTTTCACTACATGTAGCTTTCTAATACAATCTATTCTAGATAGTTTTAGGATATTTAATATACAGATTCGCTAGTTACAGTTACAATTACCGTACTTGGACTCCAGTAACGGTATGTGACTTATTTTGCAGGAATTTTCATGTTTGGAATGATGCGTGGATGACCCGCCCAGACTTGCCGATCGGTCACGATGGTTGGCAAACCATTGATGCAACACCGCAAGAGTTGAGCGAAGGTACGTTCCACACGTTTACCGGAACAGCAATTATATACATAATTTTTTTTCTGTTATTTCCTTTTGCAAATATTCGTCCTAGTCGTTATTGACGACATCCTACAGATAATCATATAATAAGCACTCTGATTATTGGGATATTATTCCAATTGTCTCCACGAGCCAAGGAAAGTATCGCAATCTTCTTGGGTAATTGAAATTGACCAATCAAGCGCCATAGAAATCAATGGTGCCCTTTAATGCAGTGGTTTCTATTAAAACTCAATGTCGCATGACTCGAAACTGCTTATATTTGAACATCCAAGCATACATCGGAGCTAGTCCGAGCTTCCTATTGCCTTAAGCCACAGGACGGATAACTTCTTGCAGGTTTTCTGGCTGGGGTCAGAGTTCTCTCGCTCCAAAAAGCGCAAAATCGGAGCCAGAAAGTTATCCGTCGTTTGCCTGAATGGTCATAGGAATCTCGGACTAATATTGCAGTCAGCTTTCGGGTCAGACATCTATGTTAGGCGAACGTGATCTCTTCGAAACCTATTATTGCAAGACGTTTCTGTCTTGAAACTATGATCAAGCAAATCCATAATTTCCCCAAAGTGAAACAATTGCTGACGAAATTCAGTTCATATTTTAGAGATAATGCCAGTATGATGACCACCTAACCATGGATTAACCAGTTTTCTTGAGTCAGCGTACAACCTGTTGGATTAAGAATTGATGCTATATCATTATCATGTCCAACCAGATGGACTTGAAACACGGTGTCTGGGTGAACATACTTCTCATCCTTTACTTCATCTGATTTTTTTTTTTTTTTTTTTTCAGGTTCGTTCCAATGTGGTCCCAGCCCTCTAGCTGCCTCTAAAACTGGCAATATCTACCTTCCTTACGACACACCGTTCGTCTTTGCCGAAGTGAATGGTCACGTGGTGTACTGGGAGATGAAGACTGATTTGGAATGGAAGCAAATTCACGTGGATAGATTCGAGTGAGTATACTGCAACTTGGACAAAAAGAGAATTGGTGAACATTTTTTAATTTATTGGTCTATTTCCGTCAAGCCGATACAGTTATAAATATAATGAAGCTACGTATCAGTCGAGCATTTTCCACTTTTACCCTCAGCCCATCTGGCGGCGAGGTCTTGTAATCGGCATGTGTGTCTGATCGTACGGTTGTACTTCTTGTTCGCTCCATATCTCGATTACTCCATATCTCGATTAGTAGTAGTATCTACTGAAATACGGTCACATTGACCTCTTTGCACTTAAACTAGGTCAAGGTCATGTGGCGATCACGTGATCAAGGCATGTACTGACATGTTCTGGATTGCATCAGCATTGGCTGGGTGCCAAGTTTTGACCACTATAGGTCTGGCAACCTTTGACCTTTGTATTCCTCCGCGGTGATGCTGTCATGTCTGGCGGTGATGCGGTCGCGGGAAAAACCTTCCGCGGAGAAAAAGTAGTCCCCAGAATTCAAATACGCTGCATGGTCCGATTCGGTCGTATGAGGTATCAATGTGAAGCATTCGTGAAGGGGCATCTGATGGGCTGGGTGCGGGGTTGAAATAGCGCCATTCTGTGCATGCGCGGTGGACCAAGGGTATGGGAATAGACGTTTTGGGGTCTAGGGGAGCCACTGATGGTCCAATTGGGTCATATGAGGTATCAATATGAAGCCTATGTGAGGGGGCATCCGACGGGTGGGTGTGGGGTTGGAATATCGGCATTCTGCGCATGCGCAGTAGACCAAGGGTATGGAAATAGACGTTTTGGGATCTAGGGGAGCCACTATTGGTCCGATTGGGTCGAGTAAGGTATCAATGTGAAACCTATGTGAGGGGGCATTCGATGGGCTGGGTTTGGGGTTGAAATATCGGCATTCTGCGCATGCGCAGTAGACAAAGGGTATGGAAATAGACGTTTTGTGATCTAGGGGAGCCCCTAATGGACCGATGGAGTCGTATGAGGTATCAATATGAAGCCTATGTGAGGGGGTATCCGCCTGAACTAGTTTCTCGGCCGTTGTCACCATTCTGCGCATGCGCAGACAGGGAATTGTGGGAAAAGGGTATGAAAATAGACGTTTTGGGGTCGAGGGGAGCCACTAATGGTCCGATGGAGTCGAGTGAGGTATCAATGTGAAGCCTATGTGAGGGGACATCCGCCTGGACTAGTATGACTTGGAACTGACGTCATTCTGCGCATGCGCAGTAGACAAAATGTATGGAAATAGACGTTTTGGGGTCTAGGTGGACCACTAATGGTCCAGTGGAGTAGAGTGAGGTATCAATGTAAAGCAGTCATGAGGCAGCATCCGCCTGGACTAGCATGTCGTCCGTGTTCGACATTCTGCGCATGCGCAGACAGGGAATTTTGGGAAAAGGATATAGAAATAGACGTTTTGGGATCGAGGGGAGTCCCTAGCCGGCCGATGGGGTCGAGTGAGGTATCAAAAGCCTACGTGAGGGGGCATCTGCCTGAACTAGTGTGTCGACCGTTGTCTACATTCTGCGCATGCGCAGACAAGGAATTGTGGGAAAAGTGCATTGGAAGGATCGTTTTGGGGTCTAGGTGGGTCACTAATGGTCTGATTGAGTCGAGTGAGGTATCAATGTGACGCATACGTGAGGGCGCATCCCCTGGGTGGATGGGTGTTAGGAATATCGTCATTCTGCGCATGCGCAGGCAGGCCGTAGTATGGAAATAGACATTTTGAGGCCGATATGGACCACTATTGGTCCGAATGAGTCTAGGGAAGTGTTATTTTGTAGCTCTCGGGGTGTAGACCACGACTTGAAGGGATGTCCACGACACCTGTGACGTCACTGGTGACGTCATCAGTGAGAGTAGTAGCGAAAGCGGGAGTTTCGGAGGTGCGATGGGGTGCATTTGGAGTAGATAACGGCCTATTTTTCCATCCAACTACCAACTGAGTGAGTGAGTGAGTGAGTGAGTGGGATCCGACTGGACTAATGGTTCCTCTGTTTTCATCATTTTGCGCATGCGCAGTCTGGCCGTAGTATAGAAAGCAGGCATTTTGGGGATTCGTGGAGGTGTGTTGAGTGGTTGACCATCCCTGGTCAAATGGATCGTGTCGGGTATCAGTGTGAAGCTCTCGAATGGCTGTCACCCGTCAAGGCCTTACGCCTTAACGCCTGTCTCAACGACTTAAAGCCCTAGCATAACGCATTGACGCCATGATACAGACAGATGAGAGAACAACAACAACAACAAGGATGAGAGAACAACAACAACAGAAGATTTTTTCATATAGTTTATTTTCCCCTCCATCATAACATACCCACGCTGGGGGAGCCGCGTTGGGTAGGTTTACAATTCAAGAAGTCTCTTGTCCAATCAGAGGCCGCCATTTGGCATTGCATCTGCCATAGTTGTTCTTGTCCGTTAGATGTATTCTCAGCTGCTCTTGTCCAATCAGAAGTCGCCGTTTCAGAAAGTTCCATCTTTGCTCGGTGTGACCTAATCTGATTCTTACTCATTCATTCATCCGCCTCAGATACTTGTTTGTGCATTCTGAGTATCTATCAGTGCATGGGTGAATACATTCAGGGGGCTCCGGAGCTCGGAGCTCCGGAGCTCTTGGAACTCGGAGAGGCTCTCACAACATCTTTGAGGCGCCCCCAACGCCCGTCTTAACGCATGGACGCACTAACGACGGTAAGTGAGTGAGTGAGTGTGTGAGTGTGTGAGTGAGTGAGTCTTCCGGTTCCGGTCACGTGACAGTAAACATGGAAAAACCCGGATGTAAGATGAGGACCCGGATGTAAGATGAGGACCCGGATGTAAAACCACAGTATCCAGGGAAGTGACCTTTGACCCTGCGCTACTCAGAAGTGACGTCATCGTACGCAGAGACACACACACACATACCTGGTGCACCCACACACACACACACACACTACCACACACCACCAACGCCACAACCGAGCGTTGACGGGCGTCAACGCCCGGTGGTGGTGGTAGCTCCCGTGTGGCAGAGCTCTTGGATCGGAGCTCTTGGAGCTCAAAGCTTGTGGAGCTCAGAGCTCGGATATGACGTCATCGCATGCATGCGCGCGTACCTGTGGTGCACCCTGTACCCTATAGCCCGTAGGGAATAGGGTACACCAGGGTGTGGATGCACCACAGGTACGCGCGTATGCATGCGATGACGTCATATCTGAGCTCTGAGCTCCACGAGCTTTGAGCTCCAAGAGCTCCGATCCAAGAGCTCTGCCACACGGGAGCTACCACCACCACCGGGCGTTGACGCCCGTCAACGCCCGGTGGTGGCGTTGTTGGTGTGTGGTAGTGTGTGTGTGTGTGTGTGTGTGTGTGTGTGTGTGTGTGAACCGGGTATGTGTGTGTGTCTCTGCGTACGATGACGTCACTTCCGAGTAGCGCAGGGTCAAAGTCACTTCCCTGGGTACTGTGGTTTTACATCCGGGTCCTCATCTTACATCCGGGTCCTCATCTTACATCCGGGGTTTTCCATGTTTACTGTCACGTGACCGGAACCGGAAGACTCACTCACTCACACACTCACACACTCACTCACTCACTCACCGTCGTTAGTGCGTCCATGCGTTAAGACGGGCGTTGGGGACGCCTCAAAGATGTTGTGAGAGCCTCTCCGAGTTCCAAGAGCTCCGGAGCTCCGAGCTCCGGAGCCCCCTGAATGTATTCACCCATGCACTGATAGATACTCAGAATGCACAAACAAGTATCTGAGGCGGATGAATGAATGAGTAAGAATCATATTAGGTCACACCGAGCAAAGATGGAACTTTCTGAAACGGCGACTTCTAATTGGACAAGAGCAGCTGAGAATACATCTAACGGACAAGAACAACTATGGCAGATGCAATGCCAAATGGCGGCCTCTGATTGGACAAGAGACTTCTTGAATTGTAAACCTACCCAACGCGGCTCCCCCAGCGTGGGTATGTTATGATGGAAGGGAAAATAAACTATATGAAAAAACCTGCTGTTGTTGTTGTTCTCTCATCCTTGTCGTTGTTGTTGTTCTCTCATCTGTCTGTATGCTAGGGCTTTAAGTCGTTGAGACAGGCATTAAGGCGTAAGGCCTTGACGGGTGACAGCCATTCGAGAGCTTCACACTGATACCCGACACGATCCATTTGACCAGGGATGGTCAACCACTCAACACACCTCCACGAATCCCCAAAATGCCTGCTTTCTATACTACGGCCAGACTGCGCATGCGCAAAATGATGAAAACGGAGGAACCATTAGTCCAGTCGGATCCCACTCACTCACGCACTCACTCACCGTCGTTAGTGCGTCCATGCGTTGAGACGGGCGCTGTGGACGCCTCACCGGCGTTGTGCACGCTTCACTCACTCACTTACACTCACTCACTCACTCACTCACTCACACGCGCGCATACACTCACACTCACAGGTAACTCTACCAGGTAGTTGGATGGAAAAATAGGCCGTTATCTACTCCAAATGCACCCCATCGCACCTCCGAAACTCCCGCTTTCGCTACTACTCTCACTGATGACGTCACCAGTGACGTCATAGGTGACGTGGACATCCCTTCAAGTCGTGGTCTACACCCCGAGAGCTACAAAATAACACTTCCCTAGACTCATTCGGACCAATAGTGGTCCATATCGGCCTCAAAATGTCTATTTCCATACTACGGCCTGCCTGCGCATGCGCAGAATGACGATATTCCTAACACCCATCCACGCAGGGGATGCGCCCTCACGTATGCATCACATTGATACCCCACTCGACTCAATCAGACCATTAGTGACCCACCTAGACCCCAAAACGTTCCTTTCAATGCACTTTTCCCACAATTCCTTGTCTGCGCATGCGCAGAATGTCGACAGCGGTAGACACACTAGTCCAGGCGGATGCCCCCTCACGTAGGCTTCACATTGATACCTCACTCGACCCCATCGGCCCACTAGGGACTCCCCTCGATCCCAAAACGTCTATTTCCATACCCTTTTCCCACAATTCCCTGTCTGCGCATGCGCAGAATGTCGAACACGGACGACACGCTAGTCCAGGCGGATGCTGCCTCATGACTGCTTTACATTGATACCTCACTCAACTCCACTGGACCATTAGTGGTCCACCTAGACCCCAAAACGTCTATTTCCATACATTTTGTCTACTGCGCATGCGCAGAATGACGTCAGTTCCACGTCATACTAGTCCAGGCGGATGCCCCCTCACATAGGCTTCACATTGATACCTCACTCGACTCCATCGGACCATTAGTGGCTCCCCTCGAGCCCAAAACGTCTATTTTCATACCCTTTTCCCACAATTCCCTGTCTGCGCATGCGCAGAATGGTGACAACGGCCGAGACACTAGTTCAGGCGGATACCCCCTCACATAGGCTTCATATTGATACCTCATACGACTCCATCGGTCCATTAGGGGCTCCCCTAGATCCCAAAACGTCTATTTCCATACCCTTTGTCTACTGCGCATACGCAGAATGCCGATATTTCAACCCCACACCCAGCCCATCGGATGCCCCCTCACATAGGCTTCACATTGATACCTCATATGACCCAATTGGACCATTAGTGGCTCCCCTAGTTCGTTTTCCATGCGTTTTTATCATTTTCCACAGATTTATGTCCCTTTATGTCACTGCCAATAATTTCTTATCTGGGCTATGATTTTTTTTTCAGCGAGTTTTTGGCCCTTTATCTAATTCACCAAGAATTGCTTGTCTGGTCCGTATCCCGGTAACTAGTTGATTGAGAACTTGAGACTTGAATGGAACACGCTTAGTATCTTTCAGATGTGCATGCATGGTGCAGTTCTTTATAACGTCTTAAACATTTGTGACACATTTATTGCACTTTACCATGTCTACCTTCTAGATGTGCACCAACCTCGGAGTTATTGTCATCTTCCCTCGACCTATATATGAAAACATACTTGCCCGGACCATAAGCATATATCGGAATGTTCGAAACTTATTTGTTGCATGATTGTACCTTCGCGAAAGTTGATCCCGATTGTTCAAAATCATTATCTTTCATTCAACAGTTCGTTTGTTGACATATACAAACATAATATTTTTAAGGCTGAGGGGCAATGTACCATTCAGGTGCTACCACATGTTTGTTTTGTTACTTGAATGACAAATTCGTAATTTGATTATATTTGAATTACTTCTGAATGTTTTAATGGATTATATCTACATATATATGTTTCATCTAAGATATATCTTGAATACTCTATGTTTAAATATTCATTCGAATGGTTTGATGTACAACAGGGTGGGGAAGTACATCAGTACAAAGGTGCCTAATGGTCAGCCACTGAGGAGTCTGGCCTGGGGAGACGATAACCCGGACAGAGAGGATATAACACTGGACTACAAACACCCAGATGGTAAATGAGGCAAAATTTCGAGAAAAAATAATAATAACTAGACTGAAATCGGATGTAAAGTCTCCCTCTCTGCTCATTCGGAACAGCCGAGCGGAAATCTATCACGGCGACCAATTGATATCTGCCGTCGGAGATCTACGAAAAGTTGCGAATGCCACTCTGCAATATCGCTGAGTTTATCAAGTTCTCCGAACACGGTAGCAATGTTCTCGTGTATCAGAATCATCCAGCCAAATAACGAGCGGGACGGTTTTTTAGATTTAATTGTAATCAGACTGAAATTCTCTGTAGAGGATTTTATCAAAGATGTTAAATTTAAATTGTATTCACTTAAAGATATATTGAATCTCAACCTTGTGCCTTTCTTATATGTGTTGTAATTTCAGGCAGCGAAGAGGAAGAGATTGCGATGGTAGAAGTCACCAGACAGCTTGAAATGGGGCTTACATACAAACAGCCTAAAAAGGTTTGCTATTGTTATATATGGCATTGTTCCAACAGTCACAATCAAAGCGTGACTGAGATGCAGATCAGCTATAAGGATTCTATACCTTTGTAACATCATTCCGGTGTGATGGATAAGAATGTCCGGGTGACTTGTGTTCCTTTTCATATCCTTTTCTGTTGCACCTAAGGACGGACACTTGTCCCCAATGTGAAGAAAACTGTCCTACCTGGGTTAGATGATAGGAGCCGGACATTCTTATTCTCCACACTGGCATCATTGAAAACTATTGACCGCTTCTCTCTTGTGGGAAACTAGCCTGTGTGTATGTATACTATCATTTCGAATTTGGATTGTGGACACGAACATTCTTTAATGGACGACGGCTGAATACTGAATGACGAACTTGCATTCCATGGGCGTCAATAGGCTTATTTCCGTTAAACTAAAACGTGTGGAAATCGAAGCATGATGTATCGTTGAAGATGAACGCACATTTCCGAGTTTTTCGTCACATGGTTGTATTTTATGTCGCAAAATACTGTGATATATTTTATACCATTGCAATTTTGTATCATAAATATTTTTAGTTCCCTAATTTTCCTGTAATATATGAATGATGGTATCCTTTTCGCAGCAGACATACCCCCCCTCCCCCCCTCCCATATCGTTACACTGTCAGCTGAGGTGTTCAATGTTTGAAAGCCTAAATTGTAACACTTATTGAACGCGTAATTGTGTTCAATTGTTAAATTTCATGTTCAATTTTGAACTTCACCATTCAAACCATTAACGCAGGTATTCAAATGCATGAAAACATGTGTTTATTATTTTAACACACGCATTTTCAAAGTTTGAACAATAGCATTCAAAACTCTAAAATAAGTGTTCACAACTTTAACACGCGTATTCACTCTTGAACACTCTCAGAACACGTCAGCGCCCGATTTACTTACAGTGTAGGTCTTAAATAGAATGACGCGTTACCTGAATGTCCCAATGCTTCATTCCAGGATATTGGCGTCTGGATGAAACCAATCAGTGCTCTTGATGCAGGACAGGAGGTGGATCTGATAGGGGTTATATACAATAACAGTGACGTGGATCTGACAGTTTCGGTAGGACTCTCGGCTACCATCTCCACATACAACGGCATCGGTATCAAGGACATCGGAACCAAGATCTACCGAAAACAGAAAATAGAGGCTGGTCGCAGTAAGTCTTCGTATTTGCCCGACAATCGACAGCACAAAACAGTTAACGATCAAACTCAAAGAATATTTCACGTTTGTTTACTCCGTTATCTAATATTGTCTATTCGTGAAAACATAAGCAGCAGGGGGGGTGAGCAGACTTTTTGTTGGGGAGGTGTGGGGGAGCGGGGAGCTTCCCAAGGGGGCGGGGAGTAGGTAAGGGGGGGAGCACAGGGAGGGGGAGCGGGGGGGACTCTGCCGCGGATGCTGGGCGCATACTCTGTAGAGCCTCGGGACGGCCCACCACCCTTGCCGGCCCAGGCTCTACGCCGCAACCACCTATTAAACATACAGAATCGATGGGGATACCAGAGGTACGATGAAGTGGGGAGAAGAGAAAAAGAAAAAGAAGAAGAAGAAGCAGAGACCTAATCAGGATACTCGTCGTCGATTGAAGGCTCGTGGACAAGAAGAAGAACGCCATATTGTAGACGATGAAATGGTATCGCTCGATCCTTCATATCAAGGGATGTGGTATCGTAACAAACTGTGGTTCATCACCGGTGAAAGTGATTATTGCATGACTTGAACAGGCTGGGGGAACAGCAGATAGCGTGGGGGTGCCTAGAGGATTTCTATTATCAGGACAAAAAAAACCCAGGGGGGGCTATACCAAAAAAAAATGGTGAGGGGGCGAGTTAATCTACGCCGGGGGTCAAAAAATGCAAAACCGGTGTGTCACGTCTCACTGAGTCCCCGTCACATAGCTTCGTGGCCTGTGACGTATTCCTCTTCACATAGCTTCATGGCCATGTGAGGGCTTGTTTTTTATTAAATAATTTTTCGGGACTCAATGGCTCTTATAACTCTCCTCCGTGGCATCCTAGACAATTCGAAATGAGTCTAGAATTTTGGTGAGAAGAGCTTGGAACAAGCGTTCCAAGAGCATTCAGGTAGGGATCGAACCCCCTTTTGTGAGACGTGACTGGAAGACACGATTAACATTTCGCAAGGCCTACCTAGGCTGACTTCCCGGACGGTAATAAGTCCTCTAAATAACACATTTATTCCTCCCAATCTTACCTTCGGATTTTCGAGCCAGTTGAAGTTGAGTGGATAGCCAGTTTGATGTGAAGTGGATAAGATCCAATATAGGACTGATCAGCCCCGTATATCGGTTAAATAGATCTCGGCATATAGCGATCTTCAACATGTTTTAACGTAATGGACGGCGTGTTGTGCAATAGCAGTATTAACTATGGTTTGTGGGTCATAGCGATATGTATGTCGCCAGGTGTGAGGTACAAATAACAGCTCAACCCAAATATTCAAGTCTGAAAGATCAACACAGAAAACTAGGGCAGAGCATTCATTCACAAACAGAAGGCTTGAGAATACAGTGTTAGTAGAACACACCTAAAGCTTATTGAGAGAAGTATATTTACACATTCAATAGCTGCACGCATTGTTATAGTATGGTGGGTAAGAGGCGATATAAAGCGCCTACTTCAATATATCGGCAGGAGGATTCCTTGCTTAATTTTTACACATTCAATAGCCGCACGCAGTGTTATAGTATGGTGGGTAAGAGGCGATGTAAAGCGCCTACTTCAATATATCGGCAGGGAGGATTCCTTGCTTAATCAGCAAGTCTGTTGTGGCTAAGGCTAGGCCGACGTCGGCAATAAGCATTCCTATGTCATAGCCGGTGTAATCCAACTTGGGGGCAGGGCCTTTCCAAACAATTTTGCCCAGACGAGCATAACCTATCGCTAAACCGCTAATGACAGCGGCATGATAGGCCATGTTGGCTAGCATTTTACCATCGATCGACGACATGTCTTATTTGCAGTGTCAGCCATGGCTTTAACATGATATGCTAATGCGCCGAAAAAGGTTTCGGGTGGCAGGGGCTGCGCATGGCGTCCTTAATAATCCGCCTGTAGAAAGCAGTTTATCGTGATTCTATGTCGATTGCCCTGGCAAACTGTTTCCTTGCTTCCTCTCTGCCTTGCTTCAGAAGTGCGTTTTTTTCTTCCTGGCTGATATGGGATGCTTTCAACGATTTAGCCCTGATCGCGTTCTTCATTGCATCATATTTAGTTTTCTCCGCTAGGATGTGACGGAACTCGCTATCAGAGATCTTGTTATCCACAA
This sequence comes from Hanleya hanleyi, assembly GCA_036873755.1. NCBI lineage: Eukaryota > Metazoa > Mollusca > Polyplacophora > Lepidopleurida > Hanleyidae > Hanleya > Hanleya hanleyi. Next base: position 5,384 of record JAVTVY010003993.1, on the reverse strand, counting down.
GTGCTTGCGAGATAGCATCTGCGATGGAATCCAACTTTGATGACGCTAGGACGCGAATTTCATCGTGTTTTTTAGCTTTGATGGTCAGGCGTCGAGATATGAACTTGCACGCTATTCCTGCCAAACCGGTTGAAATAGCTGAGACCTCAAGCACCACAACAACTGGTGCGGCAATTATAGTCGATAAAAGGCCAACGCCAGTTGCGCCGAGGCCTAAAGCCACTGTGGCAAGCGCACTGTCAACCCCATCTAGAGTATTCACCGCTTTGCGGTATTTTTTGTACAAGCTCGACGGGAATCACGGTCTTGGGAGAGTTCATGCTGTATATCACAGATGTGCTTTAGCCTGTAGTCATGCGCGGATTCGGCCTCGTCCAATGTTGGATATATTCCCATGATGTATCTACATGCTGTTGTCAAGAATATCTAACTCGAGGTTATCCAGGGGGCGGTTGAACACCTTGAGAGATTTTAAACCGACGCCTTCAGCTAGGAAGATGTTGCCCACTGCCACATCGTTCCCTACTTGTGTAGTTACGCCCTCTAACGACACATGCACGATAGGCTGTTTAACTGCGCTAAAGAAAATCCGCAACTCTTGATCCGCGTGCTTATCCAGCCACTTGATCTGGAGATCTGGTAGTATGTCCACCAATCTATCGGGAGCGGGAGCGGGCGGTAACAGTATTGCAGCAACGATAGTTGAGCCTGGAGGAAGGGCGGGTAACGACGTATTTATTATTAGAGCCCCTCGAGGACCAGTGCTTCTCAAATAGAATTTCCAGTCCTTGAGGTGAATTTTGACGTTGTTTTCAACCGGACTGTAGGACAGGAATGCCGTACCTCGATTCAAAACCTTTCTCACAAACCCGGCTTTATCGACCTGTACTCCCGATTCGACCACATTAAGGTCAATGAGACAACCCACATTGTCAATTCGGGCGAGAGCCCATTGCCCTTTTTTCGTTTTAACGAGGCTATATCTCACGTGCGTCCGTGCGTTTCCCGTGTTAATATCTTCAAGGTCTTTGAAACTTACATCCGTATTTTTTCCTGGCGTAAGCTTCTTTCGATGGTATAAGCCGTCTCTGAACTGAAAGCCGTATAGGCGGTCATTATGACCCGCGTCGCCAAACCCTTCGGTATCAGCGAGATCGCTTAAGGCCAAATCGCTGCATCTGGGCCCAGCGGATTCAACCATCGTTGTCATGAATACCCAGAGTTACACTTATATAAGCAGTCTTTACAAGTGTATCTGATCTATCTAACAGGGAGAACGCTAGCTGTGAGATAGGGCCAGATATTAGTGGCTTATACTGTGGGTTAGGGAAAGAAATGGTTTTTCCGCAGTTTATTCCCTCACCGGTCACAGCTATAGCTCTGAGAAGAGTGGAAGGGTAGGCCACATAAGGGTATGCAGTGCTGGTGCGAGCCGTCTCGACTGCCTTCCCCACTAGATTGTGCGATGTGCTTACCTCACCCAGGTGAGCGAACACTTCTTTATGGGGTGCTAGTGTGGGGAAGCTGTCGCCCTGCACTGTCCCATTCAGGATACTGTCAGGATTTGAGAATCCCAGGAGCCGCGCAAGGCCAAACAGTTGTATGCTACTGTCGGTCGTCAACGTCAGTCGACCGGTGGCATGGTTTATCTCCAGGCCCGCCCTGTGTGGCTTGAAGACCTCTTTATTAAGGGAACAGACATTGTAATAACCGCTAGGGACAGCCACAAACTTTCCGCCAACAGAGAAGCTAGTTCCGGCTGGGACGTTCTCCCATAGTGGGTAGAAAGTGAGCTCGAGCAGTGCTACTTTGTATTGTCCGTTTTGGTTCTTGAGCGCATGCGTAAGGTCAACTGCTGCGCCATTTTGAATGTTGCTCAGTGTTACAAACATAGTAGCCGGCCACACGAAGTGCTAAACCAGCAAGGATTGCGCATGGATAATAGACACGCCTTTATCTTCAATGCAAAGACCACCTACCAAGCGGACGGGGTGTACACCGCTGGTGACTGGGACGTCATTCACTCATCAAGATATCTAGGTGAACTTAGAGAACACAGCAAGTGGTGGATTTGCGGCCCAGTTTCTTGACGTATTTGTGAAATACTGCCTGCCTAAAGTGAAAAGCGACCAGCTTGTTCAGGCATGGCGCTCTAATCCCTTGCAGTTTTGGCAGAATCAGCTGAATTTCGCCGTGTGGTGCGCCACGACCGGCTGCGGCGTGTCTGTGAGCGACCACCTAGCCGCTGGCGCACGAACTGCTAGCCACACCCGGGCCCTCTACACCTTTCATGTCTACTTTCAGATCAGGCGGATCTTAAAAGAGATCCAGGCCCCGCTCCCTCAAGACGACGCCTGGGCGGCATTTAACAATCCATTTGACCGCAGAGCATATGAGCGCATCTGTGCAGAGTTTGGAGTGTCGCCGCATGCCGATTGGAGACAGCAGCAGAGCGAAAACAGCGGGATAGGAACGATTTACTTCTATGCCACACACGCAGGCTACATGCGACTTCCAAAACCGTACGACCCAACCTGGCATTCGTTTACTTACCGGAAAAAACACTTCCACATTGACTACATTGCGCAGGGATCGGAGGCTGACAAGGCGTGGACAACGTTCATGCTGGACAGATCGGAGGGCTTCACACATGCAGGCGTCGAGCGTGTTAATGATTCCATTCGAACTGTGTATGGGCCATCCTCGGCGCCCAGGCTCAGACGCGCACACGGATCTTAGGAGAGGGCACAGCATTTGACGCGCAGAAGCAGTTTCTCGCCAACATCGAGGATGTGGTCTCCTCTCCAGTTGACCTCTCATCAGCGATAAAACGCTACCAAGACGTCCTGCAGTATGCAGGGTCCAAAGTTAACTATGTGTTCGGAATCGGTCTGTACATGGCGCCCAGTGACATGTTGCTCCGCATAGGCCATATCGCCGGTTACAACAATGAGATCGTAGTTGCAACAGAAAATCAAAAAATGGACGAGAACGCGGACGTTAACGCAACAGTCGCTCCTCCAAACACAGAAGGAGATACGGGAGAAAAAGGAGTGGTTTCCACGGCGAGCGGCAGGACCGCGACGCTGGATCATGCCAAGACCGCGACGCTGGATCATGCTGTTCCCACGGCGAGTGGCAAGACCGCGCTGGATCATGCCATTCCCACCGCGCCGGTTCACTCCTCGCGAGATGTTGCTGCCTCCACGGTCCCAGCTAATCAACACGACGACGAAAAGACCGCAATCATCGTCGGTGTCATCGTAGCTGGCCTGGTGACCATTTGGCTATTTCGTTAGCCAGTCGCGAGTCACCACATAAAGCAGACCCGCAGCCACAACAACCAAGGACCACATATTCTCTGCAAGCCATCCAGCAGTTTTCGACATAAGGCTAAGAAGCCAGGAAACAATGCTCCCAATTATGCCGGGCAGCGACGCCGCGGCTTTTCCGGCAAGCTTTGCGAGGATTCGGCCGAGGGCGTGTAGGTGTTTCTTGACGCACTCTTTTACAGTCCCGCCTGGCTTGGAAGGAGTCGGTGTTGGGGCCGGGGTGCCCCCGCCCGTCAAAGCAAGCACTAGCGTGGATACGATGAAGCCCAGCGCAGTGAGGATGCTAACAACAGTTATCCCCTGCTCTCTGAACAATGTGCGGAGTCGCTCAGCCAGGGAAGTATCCTCGTTGAGGACCCGGTTTATCGTCTCACAGATTCTGTTAATCTGTGAGCGAAGAGCCTCCCGACTGGCAGTTGCAGCCTCAAGGCGGGCGGCCCGCTCATCCTTGAGTTCTCGAACACGCTCCGCGACGCGCCTTCGAGAGAACTCATCTACGTCAGTCTCATTCAGTTTTCCTTCCTCGAGAGCAATGCGGTCATCCAATGCTGACAGCTTGGCCAGGTTGTTGGTTAGCTCACCCCGAATGGTCTGGAGGGCTTTGTCAAGCCCACGCAGCTCTCGGAGATTTAAAGGGGGGTCGCTCATGGTGCCGAGGACTTCATCGATTTGCGCGTCCAAGAAGGCCGTTTCCATTTTCTGAACAGCGTCTGTGGCTACCTTGGCTCTTCCGTCGAGGTCCTGGAGTTCAACGCTTTCGACCGCCGCTGCAGCCCCACCAAGCTCTTCGCTCGCTGTCTGTAGAGCTACCACAGCCTGAGGGGGCAGCATTTTCGATGACTGTCTGCGCCAGTCTGTAAACCCTAGTTCATTCCGAATCGCGTTGCTACCGCCACGCACCACAGCTACCGTGTACAGGGAGAGAGATCGGCCTGTACGAAGGTTAATTAAGTCCAAGTTGGGGTAAGCCACAAGGCGCAGCTTCCCGTCAATCGTGAGTTCAAACCTCGAGTAATCCCCACCTAGGTTAGGAGTAAGCCCCCTCTCTGCCTGGTAGTTGTAGTAGTCATCGACAGCTGTCTGGACTATCTCTCGCTGAAGAGAGACAGGGCGCTCACCTTCCTGCGCTTGCGCGTCCGAAGGGCCCACTCTGTGTGTTGACAAATCGACATCGTCCGTTTCCTCGTCCCTCCTCGTTTCTGTCTCGTCGAGACGGCCGGTATCAACATCATAGTCCGCCATATTGAATAGTCCGCCATATTGAATAGACACAGCTTATCACTTCAACAAGATGGCTTCTTCACAATACGGTCGCAAGCTTAATCCCTACCGCAGACTTCGCGAGCCACTTGGGATCAAGGGGGTTCGCCAGGCAGTTGTGATCACAAACAACCCCAGCACTATCGATCAGAACCAACAGCTACTGGTGCGATTTCCCAATCTCGGAGCGAACGATGTTATCGTTCCGGGGACCGCCCGCCTCGCCTTCAACATCGAGCTGAAATCATCCGACGTGAATCGAACCGTGGTTCAGAATTTGGGCCGCGCAATCATAAGGAAGACAACAATCAAAATCAGCGGCAATGAGGTTATGAGCATTGACGACTCCGACGTATACTACTGCTATCGCGACCTGTGGAAAACAGCCAAAGAGCGCGGTAATGCAGCCTACCAGGGTATAGATGCTGGCAGAACCCAGAACACGACAAAGCTTCGGGTTGGTGCCGGGGATGCTGAAAACAAGAAAACAGATAAAGCCATAGCGCGGGCATACGGCAACCGCTTCTTTGTCCCGCTTGACTTCGAGTTGCTGAACAGCCACATGCCTTTCTACCAAAGTGCGCTTGGTGATCGTCTGGAGTACGAACTGACATTCAACGACTACAGTCGCGTGATCGTCGCAGAGGATGATGAAGCCGCCAGTTACAATATTGAAAACATCTGCCTGGAGTTCGAAATGGTCACGCAGAATGATCTCGCTAGATTGATCCGAACCCAGTATGCAGGACGCCTAGCCATCCTCTACGACAGGGTGCTCCGTCACCGCAAACG
>JAVTVY010003992.1:0-40080 GCA_036873755.1 Hanleya hanleyi | reverse complement strand
ACAAGCTGTCGGGGTGAGTGAGTGAATATGATTTGTCGCTTTCAACTATATTTCATCATGCATTACGTTGGGCGTATTGTGCACACCCGAGAACCACAACTTCAGTGAGGTCCTATGAGGTCCTCCTTTCACACCCGGGAACCCCACGGGTGCCTCAGTCGCCTCTTACGACAAGCTGTCTGAGGAGCTGAGGCCTATTCTTACCATGACCTGCGGTGTGCACAACGACATCCCAGGTCGGACTGTTCAAACAAATCTGTTTTGTCCATCATCTCCGGTTCCCAGAAATTGAATTGAACTACATGTAATTTCTGAGTGGGGAATTGAAGGCAATAGCCCAACAAGTATTTCAAGTGATTGATGGAAAATTCATCTATCATGGCCTTTTATAGAACAACCCTCGATAGATTGTTTCAATGTGTCGGGCATCGCAAAAACAGTCCACTTCCTTTCGAGCCAACCGTCGCTGGACATGACATACAAAATCGAGAAAAGAAGAGTGCAGCATAGATGCATCTGTCATGGCTCCTTGTATTCCGTTTCGCTACCACCTCTTGAGCCTGGGAGTAGATAAAGAATTGATATGGTCATAAACCCAGCATTGTGGAATAGAAGAAGATTTCAATATAAGATCATATTACACATGGGGGAGGGAACTCATTTGTTCTAGAGTCACCATTTGGGCACGCCGTAGGTCAAGGTCACAACCGGGTAGGAAGTTCCATCTTCAGTTACAGGCCATGGAAATGTAAAAATGAATTTGGACCCTAACTATTATTTGAATTGGAAATATATGGGCCTTTTCATGAACAAAACTTTAAAAAATGACATTTACATTTTTATTTACTTTACAGTCAAACTGGAAATGACAATTAACTTTGAAAGTTTGAACAGAAATCTTTAACTCCCTTTTTATTCCTGAATTTTGAATTAGGCTGTTGTATTTATCTGAAACAATGCCAGCAAATAACAAGCGTTCTGAAACCCCAACATCTCGCCTTGCGGGGTCATCCGCCGAAGGTTCAGCGGTATTGAAAGCATACATGTAGAGCAAACAATAAGGTCTGGAATAGGTGATGTGGTACAGGCAATAATGTCTGGAATAGATTATCTGGTACAGGGCCAAAAAAACCAGAAAAGTTTATTTTAGAAATTAATTTTATTTTGATATCCAGTACTCTTGTCCCATATACAATAGTCTACAAATATATTCTTGATTGTATAACATTCCCACCGACTTTAACATATTCTCCCAGGACACATCCCCCTATATTTTCAGATATTCAAAAGATCTTATCCCCCAAAAGATAAAGAGGCGGGGGGGGGAGATACCCTCCAAATATATATCGTTGGTATTTTTATCTTTACTGGATCCAGCAAATCTTGATATTTCAATGAGTTCTGCTGAAATCAGTTATTGTACTGATATTATGGAAATAAGAATTGCCAATAATGTGTTTGACTGCTGTTTACCACCAAAACGAGTATCGTTTTAATTTATTAACTTGATATGCAAAACAATATTTTCCAAGGATTTCCGCCCAGAAATGATGAAATTTTCCTGTAGAATTTCAAGGATTTTTAGCGAAAAATACAAAATTCCATGTGGAATTTCAGTGCCTTCCATAGGGAGAGTACTTATTTTCTGAAAAAGCCTGAAGAAAAAATTGACATATACAACATAAAATGAAATGGGAAATTAATTTGAACATCATGGAGGTTTGTACCAGCGCCTATCTAATTCGAATAATTTGAGAAACGAGACGTGATTCCTGACTGTACAACAGTACAACGATTTGAACAAGCCATTTCTCGAAAACAGAAGAATTATTACTTGCTTGAATCTTGGGGGTTTATTTCAATGCATTCATAATGAAACAAGTCGGGGAAATTTTGTATTTTTTAGCGGAGAAATGGTACCGGTCGGTTAGACTTTGACGGCGACTTTGACTGTGTCGTCGCCGATTTCGCTGAAAACGAACACCACTTGCAAGCTGCCGTGTCCGCTAAACACTGCTTTAACAAACGTCATTTCAAACCATCAAATCAGTAGATTTCTTTCTCACACATTCCTCTCAACAAGGATCTCTAGTGCATTAGTGTAATTGTACACATATATATATTTAAAAAAAACCGCTGGGACGGACATTTATTATGAAACCAACCTGATGAAATGATAAAATAATGTCTTCACTGCATGTTACCAATATTTGTAAAAAAATTCACTTTTTTCAGATAATCGAAAGCATATCCTTCAGCAGTAAATAACAATACGAAGCTGGGCATCTGAAAACCCCTCGGCTCTGGGTACATTCATAATGTATTCAATTTGAACCAAGATGTCAGGAACACCAAGCAGTCAAGTCACAAATATACAGATTATCAAAAATTTTGCAATTAGGAATGACCCTCCGTCCAATCAGAGAAACCGGATTTCATTACATAAGTTTCTTGATGCATCAATGATGTATACCAAATTTTACATCGAGCATTTAAACGGTATCAGAGATAGAGATCATTAATGATTTCACATAAATTAAAGATGGTCGCTCATCCTTCCCGCCACTCAGAGAAACTGATGTGGTTATTAATTGAAAGTCTCTTGATACATTGATGCTGCATACCAAGTTTCGTATAGAACACTGAAATGGTATCAGAGATATACATCATTAAAGATTTTGCATAAATTAAAGATGGCCACCAAGGTTTCCGCCCAATCAGAGAAACCATAACTGTCATTTGTCGTAAGTCTCTGGACGCATCGATGATGTATACCAAATTTTACATCGAGCACTTGAACGGTATCAGAGAACGAGATCATTAATGATTTTGCATAAATTAAAGATGGCCGCCCATCCTTCTGCCCACTCAGAGGAACTGATGTGGTTATTCATTGCAAGTCTCTTGATACATCGATGCTGTATACCAAGTTTGGTATAGAACACTTAAATGATATCAGAGATATATATCATTAAAGTTTTTGCATAAATTAAAGATGGCCGCCCAGGTTTTCAGTCAATCAGGTCCCGATTTAAAGTATCTGTATCCATCGATGATGTATACCAACTTTCATATAAAACAATTGAATGGTAACAGAGATATACAGGCCTCTTGTTTTGTGAGACAACAGGCGAGTGACAATCACTCGCCTTATTTATTATCAGGAGTGTGGTTAGCACACCTAAAATCACACCCCTTAAATGAGTCTAGGCGAATGATGTGTTATCTCCTTGATAACAGACGAACCGTGACCAATAATGATGTGAAATTTGACAGCGAATGGTTCTCCTGCAATTTTTCTTTTCAAAAAATGAGGTGGGTGTTTTTTAAATTTATTATTATTAATTTTTTTATTTGGCACACATGTTCTTTCAAACTTAGAGCACCAGTGGAAAGTTGATGTTAACACTGATATGTCATAGACAACTATTTCCCTAATTTCTGCAATTAGAACTGCAAAAAGCTTTGTTGTTGACTAAATCATGTGAACTTTAGATGGCACCTGTGACATTATATCAAAGAATTTAGATCCAGCTAACACCCTTTTTAAAGAATGAAAATTTAAGAATGAAAACTATATGTACTTATATTTATCAGAAGTCTCCCCTTGTTAATTGCTGATTCCAATAAATTAGAATCAAACACCAGTCCCATTGAAATTATCAATTAACTGAAATGTCTGCATAGAAAAACTTCCACTTGTGAATAGAAGCCAAAGAAAAGAAGCCAACAATATTATTTACCAACTGGAAGAATAAAACATCAGATAGTCCGATTCCGTTCCATAACCGGTCCGACTTTTGCATGCACCAGACTACCGCGCAAGAGGTGACGCGCAACCGGAAGTAAATTTGGCGCGGAAAATGTTGATAGAGAAAATCACCAACAAGGTCCAACAACAATGGCTAAAGATCGGCTTGAAATAAATTTTCAATGTATTATTTATTGGATTGTCCATTCTTTCAGATAGATCTAGACTTCTAAAAGGTATTTACGAAAATTGATCGCATTTTATCGTTTTTGCTATATAAAATCCTACTTGCCGCATGCGACAGGTAGATTTTGTTTGCAAGACAAGTTGTCGCTGGAAATATTCACTTGCCGGCGGCAGGTAGGCAGGCGTTATTTCGACCGCTGACCATTTAATCGGATGTAAACACATGCGTTACTGTCGGAAGGCAGTTAATGGCACACGTAAGTTGGTAATGAATTTAGCTGCGTTTACTGTTTTTTAACGACCGCGAAATGCCAGGTGCGCTATAGTCGCGCACCTAGTTCCAAGTTCAGAAGCGCGAAGGTGCGGGAGCGCGATCGCACGCCTTAAAACGAGAGGCCTGGATATGTATCATTATCGATTTTGCATAAATTAAAGATGGCCTCCAGGATTTCCAGCTAATCAGAAAAGCCGGTTTGGTAATTCATTGAAAGTCGCTTGATGTATCGATGAAGTATACCAACTTTCGTATTGAACAGTTGAATGGTTTCCGAGATATGGATCATTATCCATTTTGCATAAAATTAAAGATGGCCGCCAAGGTTTCCACCCAATCAGGTCCCAATTCAATAGGCTTCTGGTCCTTGACTAGGTAAATAAGCATACCAAATTTGGAATTCTTCAGTGGAACCGTTTTCCGTCTATCTCGCTCACATACTGACGTACGGACGTACGAACAGACGGACATACAAGACGACAATACCCCATGGCCAAAATTGGCCGAGGGGTAAAAATGAGTATTGAGATACAATGTAAAATCCTCATGGTTAGATGGACTGGAGCTATGCTGGGATGCATCCTCTCATGGCATCATATTGTTTCATGTACCTCCTCCCCATTTGCGTACACTTCGCCATCCATAAGATGGCTTGCGAATCGTGAGTCTCCATTATTGCGGAGCGATATCCGGTATATTACGGGATTCTGTTCGGCCTTCATCCGGCAGAGAACAGACTCGAGGAATCTGATACATTACAGGTTTTCAAACCACTTCGGAAACAGATAAAGGCTAGGCTTACAAAATATACAGGTATGAATAACTTTCGTATCACCCAAGAGGTGTGGTAGATCTGTAATTTTCAACAAGTAGGGCATCACATGATTCGAAAATGGTGAGTTACGTTGGGGTTACGTCGGTAGACTTTAGCTGACGAAGTCACGTGGTATTGATTTCTGGAAATTCCCTCTCGCACTTGCCGAAAGTAGGCTGTAAATGGATACACACGATCCCAGGGTCAGTCTTACCGTGAAAAGATGACCGAGATGGTTACAGGTTGCCTCCTCCCTAGTATATTACAGTTCTATTTGGTTATCTCCCCTGTCACCTTACAGCTTCAAACACAGTGTGTCTGTGATATGCATAGCTCTTTCTGTAGATCAGGGGGAAATGCTTGCAACATTCCATGAATATTTCTTAAGTAGAATGGAAAGAAAACATTTCTGAATACAGGGAAATTATTACGTAAATGATTTGCCCACCACTCGATTTTAGAAACTTACTATTAAAAGATAATGCAGAGGGTCTCGAGGGGTAAGCTTAAATGGTGAAAATTCCAAACTGTAACTCAACACACATATTTCATGAAAATGTAAATGAATACAGGCAAAGTGAAATATCCCATTGTTTTCAACAATGAATTACACTTATACTGGTATTATTCAATACTAAATTACTGCCCAAACACGCTTTCTAATGAGAATGAGTTAGTCCCACAAAATCACTCAACATGCGCCTCTCAAAATCTGTGGTTTAGCAGACGACAAATTTTGAGCACGAAAGTAGTGCCACTGGAAAATGAACGAAAACACGCATAAAAATTAAAATTAGATAAATGGAAATGTAACTTAAACATATCAAACCTGCAACTATACGCGAACATTAAAAACGCAGAAACCTGGACACTCTAAAGAAGGAAGTTTCAGACCTCTTTCTTGTCGTGTAAGAACTGGTGCTCATTTTTTTCCGACTACAAGACAAGACCATTAGTCCCTACGGGCCTACATCGCCCCGTGAAAAAACTTCCAGTCCTTTGAAATCCTTTGTCTGTCTGACAATAATGAACTTCATGAACAGTTGAAACACCAATTACTGTCTATAAGGTCACCCAATGATGAACAATATCATGATGAAGCAAAATCCTCAGATGTGGCCTGGAGAATGTAGATATTGGACTCGTCATGAGAATTTCATATATTTAAAGAAATACCCATTTGGCTTACAAGGGATGGGAATTATAACACTGGGAATGTTACATTCATGTTCAGCAAAATAGAATTACTTTTCCCTGATTAAGAAACAAATTTCACATGTTTACCTGCATTCATGTATATAGCGCCACCTAGTGACGTCCAAATGCCACGAAAAACAAGCGGGTGAAATCTAAAGCCCTAGAGAGATGGCACATAAGTGTTCAATGGAAAAAACTTTAATCGTGAAAATGGTTATGGAGGTTTTGCTATTAAGTCAGATAAATGAGATTTTTCATTTAAATGGCAAATTGGTTCGCACAGAAAGGGAATTATCATGTCGGCAATCCTATGTTTATGCTTGGCAACCTAGAATAGAACAGTTTTTAAATATTTCTCCAAGTGAATTAGTAAATTTTCATTTCACGAAAAACCTTTTTTTTGAGATGCAAAAAACTTGTCTTTATAGTTATGCCAGCTACGAAACACAACCAGACAAATTTCCCAGGACTAAGGAGATAGCACACAAAGTCTGACCCAAAAATATTTAACGGTTTCAGAGATATTCACTTTTAAAGTCGCGGCGGCGGCGGATCCGGTGGAGCCATTTCTCATGAAAACATAAGAGCATCCACTTTGTGGAAATGCTCTAATTCACCATGAAAGACACACTAATCCAGTTCAGACGGCCTCATGCTGACATAATCTGTCTTTACCATTACTCAAACTTTTATAAAACTTTACCGTTGTAAATGGCATAACGGTAAAGACAGGAATGTAAACGGTAAAGACAGGAATGTAACGGTAAAGACAAACGAGAGATCCTGAAGGATCTTGGTGCCCACCATTGTCCGATAATTGTAAGCTAATGACAAGAGGATCTTTTGTCCATTGTTACTAAGAACAAACGATTGATTTGTAATTTTGTTTACAGAATTTCGAATCTGAGCAAAAAAGATCGAAAAAGGGACAATGGAAAACACCAAGATATCATCTTTCTAAGTTTAAGGAGTTTCAAGATTTCTAGAAACTGTACTTATATCGGTTTTTATAGTACAAGAGAAAAGAGCAAAGTTAGTCTGAAATTGAATGTCCGGAGGACCCTTCGTCTTCGTTTTGTAGTATTTTGTTTTGGGTACTGGAAGACAAATTTCTTTGACCCTTTGGCATGAGCTATGAATCCTACTTAAGATTTTATAATTAGGAACGAATGCTAATTCTGTTCTGTTTACTGGGCTAGTTTGAGGTATCTCTTTTAAGATACCATGCTCGAAAATTGTGAGATGGTACAATACTTAATACTGAAGGGATCCGCACAGTAATGTTGAAACTTCGATTGTGTCTGAATCCTGATTATCTCCCTTGGATCGAAACACGCAGTAGTCTACAGTTGTCGAGTTGTAATGTTGTGTCACAAGAGTGACGTGCCTTCATGTAGCTGACCCGTCGGCAGGCTAAACAGTGGGGCAGTTAACTGGACTAAAGAAAACTGATTTAAAATTTGAAGAAATGCATTTTAATTTTAATTATTTGAACATCTTGATATGGAAGGTGAAGGTATGGATATTCTCTACAGTCACTATATAGAATATGTCCCGCCGTTTCATCTGCCGACTCATTCGATGCAATGTCACAACTCGGGAATACCGTATTAATTTGAAGCGTAACTTGGATTTTTGAATCGGACCAAAAAAGGTATGTTGCACAACTAGGCCCCATGTGGGACCTGTGTACCAAATTTCAGAAAGATCCATGAAGTAGTTCCTGAGAATTCACGATAACAATGTTTCAAGGGAAACACCTGGCGGCCATATTGGATTTTCGAATCGGACCAAAAAAGGTATCTTGCGCTGGACCAGAAGGGGAACCTGTGTATCAAATTTGAGCAAGATCCATGCAGTACTTCTTGAGAAATCACGATAACAAAGTTTCATGGAGAAATCCAAGATGGGCGCCTGGTGGCCATATTGGATTGAAAGATCCATGCAATATTTCCTGAGAAATCACGATAACAAAGTCGCATCGGGAGATCCAAGATGGCCGCCTGGAGGCCATATTGGATTTTCGAAACGGAAAGAAAAAGGTATCTTGAACAACTAGACCACAAGGGGAACCTGTGTACCAAATTTGACAAAGATCCATGCAGTTGTTCCTGAAAAATCACAATAACAAAGTTCCATGGGGAAATCCACGATGGCCGCATGATGGACATATTGGATTTTGAAATCGGATCAGAAAGGTATCTTGCACAAGTGGACCACAAGGGGAACCTGTGTACCAAATTTGACAAAGATCAATGCAGTACTTCCTGAGAAATCACGATAAAGTTTCATGGGAAAATCTAAGATGGCCGCCTGGTGGCCATATTGGATTTTCGATTCGGACCGGAAAAGGTATCTTGCACAACTAGACCCCAAGGGGAACCTGTGTACCGAATTTGAGAAAGATCCATGCAGTAGTTCCTTAGAAATCGCGATAACAAGGTTTCATGGGAAAATCCAAGATGGCCGCTTGTGGCCATATTGGATTTTCGAATCGGACCAGAAAAGGTATCTTGCACAACTAGACCCCAAGGGGAACCCGTGTACCGAATTTGAGAAAGATCCATGCAGTAGTTCCTGAGAAATCGTGTTAACAAGGTTTCATGGGGAAATCCAAGAGGGCTGCCTGGTGGCCATATTGGATTTTCGAATCGGACCAGAAAAGGTATCTTGCACAATCAGGCCCCAATGGGAACCTGTGTACCGAATTTGAGAAAGATTCATGAAGTAGTTCCTGAGAAATCGCAATAACAAAGTTTCATGGGGGAAATCCAAGATGGCTGCCTGGTGGCCATATTGGATTTTCGAATCGGACCAGAAAAGGTATCTTGCACAACTAGACCCCAAGGGGAACCTGTGTACCGAATTTGAGAAAGATCCATGCAGTAGTTCCGGAGAAATCGCGATAACAAGGTTTCATGGGGAAATCCAAGATGGCCGCCTTGTGGCCATATTGGATTTTCGAATTGGACCAGAAAAGGTATCTTGCACAACTGGACCCCAAGGGGACCTGTGTACCAAATTTGAGAAAGATCCATGCAGTAGTTCCTGAGAAGGTTTCATGGGAAAATCCAAGATGGCCGCCTTGTGGCCATATTGGATTGAAAGATCCATGCAATATTTCCTGAGAAATCACGATAACAAAGTCGCATCGGGAGATCCAAGATGGCCGCCTGGAGGCCATATTGGATTTTCGAAACGGAAAGAAAAAGGTATCTTGAACAACTAGACCACAAGGGGAACCTGTGTACCAAATTTGACAAAGATCCATGCAGTTGTTCCTGAGAAATCACAATAACAAAGTTTCATGGGGAAATCCACGATGGCCGCATGATGGCCATATTGGATTGAAAGATCCATGCAATATTTCCTGAGAAATCACGATAACAAAGTCGCATCGGGAGATCCAAGATGGCCGCCTGGAGGCCATATTGGATTTTCGAAACGGAAAGAAAAAGGTATCTTGAACAACTAGACCACAAGGGGAACCTGTGTACCAAATTTGACAAAGATCCATGCAGTTGTTCCTGAGAAATCACAATAACAAAGT
The DNA here is from genome assembly GCA_036873755.1 of Hanleya hanleyi. Classification (NCBI taxonomy): domain Eukaryota; kingdom Metazoa; phylum Mollusca; class Polyplacophora; order Lepidopleurida; family Hanleyidae; genus Hanleya; species Hanleya hanleyi. The sequence continues at coordinate 30,308 of JAVTVY010003992.1, read as the reverse complement.
TTCATGGGGAAATTCACGATGGCCGCATGATGGACATATTGGATTTTGAAATCGGATCAGAAAGGTATCTTGCACAAGTGGACCACAAGGGGAACCTGTGTACCAAATTTGACAAAGATCAATGCAGTACTTCCTGAGAAATCACGATAAAGTTTCATGGGAAAATCTAAGATGGCCGCCTGGTGGCCATATTGGATTTTCGATTCGGACCGGAAAAGGTATCTTGCACAACTAGACCCCAAGGGGAACCTGTGTACCGAATTTGAGAAAGATCCATGCAGTAGTTCCTTAGAAATCGCGATAACAAGGTTTCATGGGGAAATCCAAGAGGGCTGCCTGGTGGCCATATTGGATTTTCGAATCGGACCAGAAAAGGTATCTTGCACAATCAGGCCCCAATGGGAACCTGTGTACCGAATTTGAGAAAGATTCATGAAGTAGTTCCTGAGAAATCGCAATAACAAAGTTTCATGGGGGAAATCCAAGATGGCTGCCTGGTGGCCATATTGGATTTTCGAATCGGACCAGAAAAGGTATCTTGCACAACTAGACCCCAAGGGGAACCTGTGTACCGAATTTGAGAAAGATCCATGCAGTAGTTCCGGAGAAATCGCGATAACAAGGTTTCATGGGGAAATCCAAGATGGCCGCCTTGTGGCCATATTGGATTTTCGAATTGGACCAGAAAAGGTATCTTGCACAACTGGACCCCAAGGGGACCTGTGTACCAAATTTGAGAAAGATCCATGCAGTAGTTCCTGAGAAGGTTTCATGGGAAAATCCAAGATGGCCGCCTTGTGGCCATATTGGATTGAAAGATCCATGCAATATTTCCTGAGAAATCACGATAACAAAGTCGCATCGGGAGATCCAAGATGGCCGCCTGGAGGCCATATTGGATTTTCGAAACGGAAAGAAAAAGGTATCTTGAACAACTAGACCACAAGGGGAACCTGTGTACCAAATTTGACAAAGATCCATGCAGTTGTTCCTGAGAAATCACAATAACAAAGTTTCATGGGGAAATCCACGATGGCCGCATGATGGCCATATTGGATTGAAAGATCCATGCAATATTTCCTGAGAAATCACGATAACAAAGTCGCATCGGGAGATCCAAGATGGCCGCCTGGAGGCCATATTGGATTTTCGAAACGGAAAGAAAAAGGTATCTTGAACAACTAGACCACAAGGGGAACCTGTGTACCAAATTTGACAAAGATCCATGCAGTTGTTCCTGAGAAATCACAATAACAAAGTTTCATGGGGAAATCCACGATGGCCGCATGATGGACATATTGGATTTTGAAATCGGATCAGAAAGGTATCTTGCACAAGTGGACCACAAGGGGAACCTGTGTACCAAATTTGACAAAGATCAATGCAGTACTTCCTGAGAAATCACGATAAAGTTTCATGGGAAAATCTAAGATGGCCGCCTGGTGGCCATATTGGATTTTCGATTCGGACCGGAAAAGGTATCTTGCACAACTAGACCCCAAGGGGAACCTGTGTACCGAATTTGAGAAAGATCCATGCAGTAGTTCCTTAGAAATCGCGATAACAAGGTTTCATGGGAAAATCCAAGATGGCCGCTTGTGGCCATATTGGATTTTCGAATCGGACCAGAAAAGGTATCTTGCACAACTAGACCCCAAGGGGAACCCGTGTACCGAATTTGAGAAAGATCCATGCAGTAGTTCCTGAGAAATCGTGTTAACAAGGTTTCATGGGGAAATCCAAGAGGGCTGCCTGGTGGCCATATTGGATTTTCGAATCGGACCAGAAAAGGTATCTTGCACAATCAGGCCCCAATGGGAACCTGTGTACCGAATTTGAGAAAGATTCATGAAGTAGTTCCTGAGAAATCGCAATAACAAAGTTTCATGGGGGAAATCCAAGATGGCTGCCTGGTGCCCATATTGGATTTTCGAATCGGACCAGAAAAGGTATCTTGCACAACTAGATCCCAAGGGGAACCTGTGTACCGAATTTGAGAAAGATCCATGCAGTAGTTCCGGAGAAATCGCGATAACAAGGTTTCATGGGGAAATCCAAGATGGCCGCCTTGTGGCCATATTGGATTTTCGAATTGGACCAGAAAAGGTATCTTGCACAACTGGACCCCAAGGGGACCTGTGTACCAAATTTGAGAAAGATCCATGCAGTAGTTCCTGAGAAGGTTTCATGGGAAAATCCAAGATGGCCGCCTTGTGGCCATATTCGATTTTCGAATCGGACAAGAAAAGGTATCTTGCACAACTAGACCCCAAGGGGAACCTGTGTACAAAATTTGATAAAGGTCCATGCAGTAGTTCCTGAGAAATCGCGATAACAAGAATTGTTTACGGACGGATGATGGACGGACGGACGACGGACCACGGACGAAAAGCGATTTGAACAGCCCACCATCTGGTGATGATGGGCTAAAAAATTCTTGGCCAACTAACACAGTTATTGAGAAAATTGAAGTGACATTCTGCTTATAAATTTTCTTGGAACTTGAAAAAAGGCAGCTTGAATTTCAAACTAAAACTGGTTAGTTAAAAGAAAATGGTCTTGAATTCAGTGTCTTAATCGTTACCAATATATCTTTTCCGTTATCACCTGAAAATAACATGGACTAGAATGGGAACAACTTGTTCAGTGTCTTTACCATTACCAATATATCTTTTCCGTTTCACCTGAAAATAACATGGACTAGAATGGGAACAACTTTTTCAGTGTCTTTACCGTTTACCAATATATCTTTTCCGTTATCACCTGAAAATAACATGGACTAGAATGGGAACAACTTTTTCAGTGTCTTTACCATTACCAATATATGTTTTCCGTTATCACCTGAAAATAACATGGGCTAGCTAGAATGGGAAAAACCTTTTTAGTCATTTTCGGGGGTTAAGTACAGTGACTCTATCTTGGCTGATAAGAAAACAGTCTTGAATAATTCCATTTTGGTAGCCTATTATGCTCAAATTTAATTTTAGATTTGTCATTTTAACCCTTAATACTTGTACATTTTCATGAAAATGGCCCATATACGACAGCTAGGGCCGGGTTGTGTCAGCAAATCATTCCCGGTTGTAGAAATTCCAAGGTTTCCATGGAAAAAACAACCCTGGAAAAACCCTGGAGTATTCTGACTGTTTTCCATAGTTTTTCCATCCTCTAAATCCAGGGTATGAAAATTTGTTTTGAGAAAGGCAGGATATCATAATCCAGGGTTTTATGGACAAGGCTTGACATTGTCCAGGGTTTCCATGGATGATGCTGGACATTGTCCAGGGTTTCCATGGACGAGGATGGACATTGTCCAGGGTTTCCATGGACGAGGATGGACATTCTCAAGGGTTTCCGTGGACAAGGATGGATATCATCCAGGATTTCCATGGACGAGGCTGGACAATGTCCAGGGTTTTTATGGCGGGACAGCTTGTACAGCTTTTATCTTGTAGCACCAGTGAAAAATATCCATCTACAGGGCCGTATGTAGCGCCAATTTAGTTCCGTAAAACGTTTGGGCGCCCAAACTCCCAAGGCGCCCAAACTCAACGTTGAAAATATAAAAATGATTGAAAGTTTGGCAAACCTATCTAGTTCGATTCTATAAAAGAGCACATAAATTTGTAATCTTCGGCGGATATTTTATGATGGACTAAGAAAACACCCGATGTTATCCCGATTCAACTGCCCCGGGTATTTTATGCCTTAGTGCACTGCTATCCCGCGTGTAAGTGTTACATTTCCCAGGCGACTTCACAGTCTGCCGTAGTCCCTCACAACATGTGGAAAAAAAAGTTTGACAGGTGAAATTTTACGACTGAAAAGATGAAACGTGCTGGAGGGCGACCCTCAACAACTTGTAAATCCCATAATAAGACGGCGAAAACATATACGTCGAAGGACAGGCTATGCAGTGACAATGCAGCTGTGAAAACGGCCGTGAATTCCGCAAGATCTATTGCCTCCTATTTTTCACCAAAGCCAAAGGTTGATGAACAACAACAACAACATAACAGAACTCACTCATTTTTTTTCCATATTTTATTTTATTCTCTTGAGTCACACTGTAACACAAAAAGTTCAAAATAATAAGTAAAAGATATTTTCCAACACCCTTAGTTCTGTCAGTTTTTACACTCTAAAAATGCTTCATTTTGCCTTAAAACTCCTAAAATGGCTTCTCGGGCTGGGGCGCTGCCCCATACCCCGTCGGCGGGCTAAGAGCGCCCCCCGAACCCCCAGCTCTGGAGTTTGGGATCAGAACCTGACTTTCATTTCTAGAAACTGCCCTGATCTATTTAAGAGTGGATTTATAGATAAACAACAACAACAACAACAGGATGATCATAACGCTTTGTGAGCGTGTCGTGGCCGAATGGTTAGATTGTATGACTGACCCGGAGTGCTACAGCTGGCGTGGGTTCGTGCCTCTCCAGTGACCGCTTACATATATACTCGCCTATTCACAAGGTGCTGGGCTGATTCAAGGGTAAAATGGACTGATGGCGGAACTAGTTGCTAAGCTAGACCTTTGCCAGCGGAGGCACTTGGGGAATAAAGTACCCGGATGTCTTTCAGTGATCGCTATATAAATCCACTCACTGGTCAGAAAAAGGGACGGCTCTATATGTAGTCAGGAGGTGTCAATGCACTGTAAATAAGTTACTTGCACAGCCTGCACAGCATGGGACCTCGACTGCTACTGACCCTGTCTCGACCACCCTAGCAAGCGGCGGGGTTACTGCAAGCTTCTAAATACCTCTGTAAGAGGGTGCTGCTAGATGAAAGGATGGATTTCCGAACCAACAACAACATAACACACTCGGTTTGGTGTCTTCAACACTGTTGCATTGCATGGGTATTCTTCCCAGGTTGGTGGATGGCACACATTGATTTGCACAACTAATTACTTTGGACCATATGTGAAATAATGTGACGTCACAGAAATAGTGTCCCAGGTCTCCCGACTCTCCCCTACTGCCGTACCGGTCGGTGATTAGTGTGCCCGGTTCTTACCGCATTATTAACTGGTTACCGTCAGGTTTGGGATAAAGCTATTTCGAGCTTTTTTAGTTCCATCGTCATCGAGCTTTCTTAGCTTGATCGAGCTTTAAAAATGTCACTTTTACTCGTACTGATCATGGGATTCCAATTTCCGCGTCGACGTGTGCGTCCACAGTTTCACCGTGCTGAGCTGAACATGGAAGAAGTTCAAAGCCGAAACAATCTACCTTGTTCACAATTGTGTTGTTGTTATACTTCATATCAAATTATTCTTATGATGCACAGTCAACAACGTTTTCTCACCTCCTGTCTTGTCATGAACAGTTTACATCTCCTCATCAAATGTCCAACATGGCGTCTCGCTTTCACTATGATCCCGCAAGCCCACGTGATCGGATATGCCGAAATATGGATTTTTAATTTTCCATCGGGTATGGTGGACCTGAATGCACATCATGTACATACAAACCAAACTTTTATTTGGGCAAATAAAATACTGTGGGTTAGTATAGATCAAATCATGGGACAGTATATCTGGAATCTGGTATCCCTGATTTCATACTTAATAGTTGTTGGCATGCCTGGAGCGCCGGTGTTACTTCATGTCTGTAAACGTTGTGTATGCATTTTAACAGGAAAGAGGCAACTGCTACTATTGATTCTGATGACAATGTTTCTTAAAATAATGTATCTTTTATTCAACGAGTTTCATCACCAAGTAATCATTCGATAGATGTGATTAGTCTCTCACTTTGGTACTGTCTGTCTGGAAATACTCCTCTTGTTGAAAATTACAGGAGTATTTGACAAAACAAGACGGAACCATGTAACGAGTGACTTCGGAGTGTGACTGGGGATAGATGTTGCCAGAATAACTTAATATTGCACCTGCCATAGCATTAGAGTTCAAGTGTTGCTAAAAATTTGAGAAAGCGGATGTAGCCAAGCCTATCAAACTCGTTTTATCAAACCTATGGGAGGGCAACGGTTATCACGCCTTTGAGAGGGCTACTGATATTAAGCCTATCAGAGGGCTACTGTTATTAAGCCTATCACAGGGCTAGCCTTATGAAACCTACATGTATCAGCGGAACTTTTATCAAGCCTATGAGAGGGCAGTCATACAAGTCATAAGAAGTCATTTTGGCACATATGACTTGAACTTATGTTATTTTATCTCGCGAAACTTACTACCAAGTTGTCTCTATTTGTTGTTCTGGTTGTGTGACGTGTCACGTTCGCCCACATGTTGATTGGTACAAATGTGCATTCCTGCAGTTTAAAGGTCAACCGAAACGATCCGAGGTCAAAAATATAAAAAAAATAGTCCTTTCGATTCTGAAAATAATGATATTTTTTTCATAATTTTGTGCAGTCTGGTTGGCGAGATATTGCCGTTTGAAAGGTGAAAATCGCTCTCCTGTCAATTCCAGCTGTGACGTCACGGAGGGACAGCCGTCTTGTATTCTCTATGTTAAAGCCGTATACCACAGTCATAAGTAGCTGCTGATTTCTGGAGATTTTCGGAGTATCGGGGCATCATGTGTTAAATATGCCGCGACGTTGTGTAGTGGGAGGTTGCAGTTTTACTACAGATGACGGTGTTAGTATTCATTTGTGGCCTAAAGACGAGAAAATCGCTGCAAATTGGACGAAATTTGTACGCAACACGAGGGTGTGGATAAAGGGCCCCGAGCCAGTACTCGTATAATTTGCTCGGCACATTTTGACAGAAAGACATCATTCAAGGACCTCCAAGCCTGGAAATAAGGGGCCGGTCACGGACAATGTCCGACACGAAATAGTGTGTTGACAGACACAACTGTTTTTGAGTCGGTCATTTTGTCCGACACCAGTTTCTCTGAAATTCATTTTTATCACTAATTAAGATCCTTGTGAAGAAACCTCTCCGCTGAATTTAGAAAATAATACTAACATGATTTTATTTTCTCTCAAACTTGCCAGTTTCTGTTGAACATGTTGACAGACGAGCACATGGCCACGTTTTCTTTGACATTTTCTTGAGCACAAGTCTTCATGACGTCATACATTTTGATGCACAATTTGTGAAAAATACGATTCTCAATCTAAAAAAGTTGTTGTAGCCCAAAATTAACTCATATCAATTGATTTCAACACTTAGACAACTAGGCAGAATGTTTTGGAAACTCTTAGAGAGCTCAGTTTGCTGCACTAAAACATCGTTGACTAACAACAACAACAGGTTAGTAGTGTGAACAATCAAAATTGCGGATTTGCAAATAATTCGGAAGTGGACTGATCTTGTATGCCAACTATAACATTTATTTTTCTTTACCAATGATTTAACACCATATGCCTTCTTGGGAATCCTGAGTATCCATTTGACCATTCAACAAGGAGAGTGTATAATATTTCTCAAGATGAATTGATACTATTTAAAGCTGGTTTTTAACTTTTAACACAATTTGACAATTTATTACTATTGTTGTTACATTTTGTAGTTCAGTTTTGCTTATTAACATATATGACAGGTACACCATTTAAAATGACCGGTACCAAATGTTTGATGCCTGTCATCTTGTCAGGCAGGTATGAACAAATTATTTCCAGGCCTGACCTCTACAGCGTAGCAGTTGAATTCGGTTACAAACCAAAACTAAAGAGAACAGCTATTCCAACTATCAAACCTAAGAACAATCAGAATGTGATGGCAAAGAAATCGGACAAGGAGAATCTATCACGGACATCGGCTGAACGAACCTAGCCTGCAAGCGAAGCCTCGGGCAGGGAGACGACTGTACATGCCCTGCTCGTTCTCGCGTCCCCGATGAACGCCCAGAATGCTATCCATGATGTGGCATTTGTTGCTTGAGCACCTACAAGTTAGACTGGATGAGTCTCTAGTTCATATATACTATTTAATAATAATAAAATGATCTTTCATGAATATATATACGTTTGATAAGTAAATAAATAAAAAAATAAAAAGTCGTACAGTGATCGGGCAAACCGGTCGCCTTTTAATGGGTTGTTTTCTGAACACCAATTGGAGTGAATGGCTGTAGATACAGAAGTGATAATAATACTTTCATAATCCCTTGACATTTGAGATTGTGGGAATATCATTCGATTTCAATTTAATTGACGTAATTTGTCGAAAATTGAGCAAATGTGAATGCCGATCCATCACGTCGGTTCGACACCCACTCACCACGGCTTACTTTTCGCCATGAATGTCCAAAGTTTTTTATCAAACTATATAATTCTGAAATTGGTATTTCATGGGGATTATGGGAAAACAAACAAAATTCAAATCGGACGTATATCAGTAGAGTTATCAACAGTTTACTGTCCATACTGCCGAGATTATCCCTTCGAAAAGGCCGCCTCAGTCAGTAACAACAACACCGACGTGCTCGTTCTTTACATCACAGAATCGTTCTACATTCAATACAGTTTGAAATATATGGACATCTGGTCTTATAGATGACGATAATAAGGTTTCCAGTCAAGTTGCATACCAATCTGTATTCAACAAACGACCTCTCCGAATCCTGTTGTCGTCGAGTTCCACGTTGTCAGAATGGTTGTCACTGTCAGAATCGGAGCCATACGGCTCAAATTGATAGGGCTGAATTCCGCCGTTGGTCTTCAAACAACTGTTAATTTGCCCGTCATCATCCTCCTCTATGTCTATTTCATCTTCTTGGCGAAAAATATTTCAATCTAAGGAGCTGATATCGCTCGAATCGACATCTGAATCGGAGCTCTGACTGCACTCGCTTTCCATGTTATCCGCTGTTTTTTCTCAGGCAATTGCCCTGCGTGACGTCATCGACCCAGCTGTGAAAGTGTGAAAAAGCCCACTTTGCTCCCATATTACGTGTGTTTCTGATCAGATTAGAATTTTTTCAATATTTTTTTCATACAAAGTGAAGTATGAACTATGATTTTTAAGGATTTTTAGACCAAAAAAAATTCCGTTTGGATTGACCTTTAAAGGCTTTAGCAATTGCCTCACCTTACCCCACTTCTGTGTATTAAATGGACAACACACGAGGTTTTTCCATAATGGAGGCAAAATGTGGGTGCAAGTCCCATGCTGAGTTTACTGAAAATGTACAGTTAATGCCGAAATTACACAAACTGACAGCCCATAAGTATAAGCCCAAATGAAAGTTTGGTTTGTATGTACATGAGTGAGTGAGTAGGATTTAACGTCGTTTTCAACATTGTTTCAGTCATATCACGACGGTGCCTACATGTGCCAGAACACGGGAGTGTTCACAGAACTTTCCTATATTCTGGACACTGATCAGCCCAGCTGATACAGCACCCGGTCACCCATCCAAGTATTGACCGAGCTCAACGCTGCTTAACTTCGGTGATCTGACGAGAACCGGTGTGCCCAACGTGATGCGCTGTACCCTGTATGTACATGATGTGCATTCAGGTTCACCATACCCGATGGAAAATTAAAAATCCATATTTCGGCATATCCGATCACATGGGCTGCGGGCTCATAGTGAAAGCGAGACGCCATGTTGGACGTTTGATGAGATGTAAAGTGTTGATGACAAGACAAGAGGTGAGAAAATGTTGTTGACTGTGCATCATAAGAATAATTTGATATGAAATATAACAACAACGCAATTGTGAACAAGGGAGATTGTTTCGGTTTTGAACTTCTTCCATGTTCAGCTCAGCACGGTGAAACTGTGGAGTTGCATGCTTCGACGCAGAAATTGGACATCCCATGATCAGTACGAGTAAAAGTGACATTTTTAAAGCTCGATCAAGCTAAGAAAGCTCGATGGAACTAAGAATTTAGAAAGCTCGAAATAGCTTTATCCCAAACCTGACCGTATCATCTACTTTCTCAAGCATGAGAGAAAAAACAGCATTTTGGGAATATAGCACCATGTGATTTTGTCTTGTAGCACCAGTGAAAAACATCCATCTGTTTAAGAGTGGATTTATAGATAAACAAGAACAACAACAACATGATCAAAACCCCCATTTTCGTTATCGAAACTACACCAGCAAGTTGACACGGCTTCGTTCGTTCCTACACTGTACAGTAGCTAACTTGGCTAACAAACCAGATGAAAATCATACAAAAGATGGACGCATAAAGGATTACTTACGCTATCACCGATATGTTTAAGTGATGCTACGCATTGTTGCCGGGAGAAATCTGGACGACTTGAAGCAGTTTACCTGTGCTGCAGCATGGATGGAGACTGCAACCATTCTTGTCGAGCCTCGTTTTCGTCCGCTATTGGGCTAGACTGGTTCCCGTTCTCAAACTAGGTCTCCGACACAATCATACCAGAGGCTACAGACTCCTAAATAATTTACACGTTCGGCTGTATTAACATAATTGTACCTCGCTGATTCCCTAATTGGATTTAGACTTTCATCTTTCGGCAGGAAGTAGATTATTTCAAGCGCTACAAGGTAACCAACTTCTTGTCAAACATTATCCGTCAAAATTTTAAGCTGTGCGCGCCACTACACAAGAGGTCCCCATTTCGCTGTTTTCTCTGCCCGCTGAAAGCAGTGCTCAGGCCATGGAAATAGTCCCCCGACGAGGCATGTTATCGAGCAGTGAATCGAAATAAAATTTGCAGCTGAATAGAACAAATACCATACTTGCCAGTGGTACCAAAGGCTTTCCATTAATCGTTGCAATGAAGGCGGGGAAAAATAGAGAAAATTCTGGTCTTTGGCAGAGATTGGGTTAACGGATCGGGACTTTTTTTTATTTAGGAGCCTGTAGCCCAGAGATTGAGAGCGGCACCGACCGGCATTTTCTGCTAAGATGGATGGCGGTCCCAGAGCCTAGCAGGAAGGAAAGGACTGGATAACTCTGGTTTCGAGATTGTATTAATATGAATAGACAAAGCCAGAAGCGAGCGGAGAAATACTTCTTCCCCTCGTTTTTGGCTTTGCCTATTCATATAATAGGAGAAGTTGAATGCCTCTTCGTACAAAGACTCATCGTCCTGCTGGATGGATGGATGGATTAGCCCGAAAACATCGGCTAAGGAGTCTATTTTTTTTTTTTTTTTGATTGTTGTTGCTGACCCCTTTAGCCCGAATCACATATACAGACCGAAAAGGGAAAAAATAAATAAGACGTCAGTCGCTCAAGATCTTTAACTGCACACGGCGTGGGGAATTGAGACAGACGCACAAAAAGCATTTTGTCGAATAAATAATATGATTTGGCATCTCCAGCACTATGACAACCACCTAATGACTCCTTTAATTAGATGGAATCTGCCATCAAACACGGATTTTGTCATTTTGCCGTTGGGTTTCTTTCGCCATAGTTTACAGGGACATGCGCAGAATGGGGTTGGTCTTCTGACTCACGTCATCAAGAACCAATAGCGACGTGTGTTTATTCACGTGATCAGGAAGGTCACGAGATCAAGGTCATATTCTCACAAGATGTCAGAAAGCCGCGAAAACGTTAAAATCAATGGAAGTTTTTTCTCACACATTTGATCACATTTTGTCAGCATCAAAACAGTCATGAGAGATGGTACATGGTTAAAGAAGCTCAGGTCGGTCAAACTGTATCAAATTGGCATATTTTTTCTCTCCCGTTTCGTTATTTTCGTCAGCGAAAAGCCGCTTTTCGCGAGTCAAATTTTTATCGCGAAAATTTAACCTAGGCGCGATCTGGGCTGTGATAGAAATACCCTAAATTTACCTATCACAGCCAGAGTTTCTGGGTTAATGGATGGATGTACTTGGGCACTCCATCGCACCGCGATGGGCACAGGTCGTGAATACTTTAAAAAAAACTTAAACAAGATAATAATAATAAATCTGATAAAGTGGATATTAACACATGGTTTGAACATTACAAAACCTTACATAGTCCTCATACTGCGCATATCGAGCAGGAGAGAAAATCAGAGGTGGAAGTAGAGCTGTCAAATTGGGAAAGCCAGCCCACACACTCCCCATCGCTAAACACCCCTAGTAACGAGAAGGAAATCACAGAAGCTGTTAAAACCCTTAAGAAGGGAAATCCTGCGGACTCGACTCCATAAGTAATGAGATGATCCAAACTGCATTCCCATATATCAAGGACATCTTGCTATTGCTTTTCAACAAAGTGCTAGCTTTAGGGCAATTCCCAAAATCTTGGGCAAATGGCCTGATAGTTCCAATCCACAAATTAAGTGGTAACACCATCGATACCAATAATTATCGTGGTATAACTTTGAATAGCTGTATGGGGAAATTATTCTGCTCTGTACTTAATACTAGAATTACTTATTTTGCAGCAGAATATGGACTTATCTCAAAGTCTCAGTTAGGCTTTAAAAAGGGCTGTAGGACCACAGACCATATATTTGTAATGAAAACCTTAATAGATAAATACACTGGTAAGAAAAATAAGCTTCATGCTGGCTTCGTTGATTTCAGCAAAGCTTTTGACTCTGTCTAGCACGATGCCCTCTTCTTAAAACTTCAGAAAGCTGGGATAACCGGTAACATATATAATGTTATAAAAAACATGTATTGTCACAGCCAGTCTAGGGTTAAATCTGCAGCATGTTTGAATGATAGCTTCACTATCACCAGAGGTGTTCATCAGGGTAATGTGTTAAGTCCGATACTTTTTAACATCTATATCAATGATCTGCTGGATGGCCTAAATGGTTCCTCACCTTGTGGGGCGAATCTGTGCATTGCCTCGCATATGCTGATGACACTGTTCTGTTATCTCTGGATAGTTTAGACCTACCAGCGAAACTTGATCACTTCGGTCTGTATATTAATAAGTGGGATCTGTTAATATTAAAAAGACCAAAATTGTTATTTTTGGTTCTAACAAACCAGCTGGTTATAATTTCCACATTAATGGTAACCCAGTAGAGAGTGTTAATAAATACAAGTATCTTGGAATAATCTTACATAGTAATGGCTACTTCAATCAAGCAATTAGCAACCTATATCTTGTGCAGCCAAACAAGCCATGTTCTCACTGAGGAATGCTGTGAACCCAAACGAATTGAATATCAAATTAGCATGTAACTTATTTGACTGTATTATACAACCCATTTTGTTATATGGGGCAGAAGTTTGGCTTGGTTATGTTAACAAAGGAAGCATGTCTGTTGAATCAACCCTATTGAAGGATAACGATGTGGAAAGGGTCCATATTAGGTACTGTAAACAAATACTTGGCGTACATACAAAAGCAGCCAACATGGCGGTTCTTGGTGAGCTCGGGAGAGCCCCAGTTAAGTTGGCTGCTATTGTTAACTGTATTAATTTCTATCTACATATTGTAGCATCTAGCCCAACTTCATTGCTATATAAAGCCTATCTAGAACAAGTTGAGGCAGAAAGAGTGACTAATTGTAGTAATTGGGTGAGTTTTATTAAGAAGATCTTAGCAGATGTTGGTTGTGTATATCTCTGGGACAATCAAGGTTGTAACTACCCTAAATCTACATTGGAATTTATCAAAAAGAGAATCTTTGACATTTTTGTGTCCAGTTGGAGAGAGAAAATTACTAAATTTAGTAAATTAGAGACCTACTGCAGGCTGAAAATTGCATCTTCTCAATTCCCAGTAGGCATCACCGAGTATATATCATTGACATAGTTTCGGATAAGTGCGCATAAACTACAAATCGAAAGGGGGCGATATCAAAAAGACATCCACAGAGATCAAAGACTCTGTACTTTTTGCCAAGTGCTCGAAGATGAGCAACATTTTCTTTTGGAATGTAAAAGATTCAAAACTGAGAGAGATATCTTGTTCAACACCATACAACCTCTTATGCCCAGTGATACATATACATGTAGTCAACTATCAAATGCCCATTTACTTACTATGTTAATGACCTCGAAATCGCAGCCAATAGTAAATGCCGCGGCAAAATTTGTCCATGTATGTTCGGTAAAGCTGTAGTAATGCATTGACGACTCACCATTATTCTTACCCATATCACTGGGGACTCCTCTGTCAATGAAGTTGTTGGCTCCCAAGTAGTATATAAAGGGCAAATTCCTTAGTATTTATGCAAATGAGATGACGTCATCGATGACATCAAAGAGCTCTCGTCCAATCAGAAGCCGTCAAAGGTCAAATCCAGGTCAAAGGTCACAGCCGGGTCAAAGGTCAAAGGTCACACCCGGGTTCAAAGGTCAAAGGTTACTTCCGGTCACGTGACATGTATTCTTCCGCGGTCTGGCGGTGAGGCGGCCAGAAAGTAGTCCGGCGGTGCTGCGGTTCGGACAGAAAAAGTAGTCCCAGGGCCATACGTTGCTTTTTGCCTATGAAGTCACTATGACGTCACATCCGGGTCAACGGTCACACCCAGGTCAAAAAGTCACTGTGGGGTGACAGCCCGGAGTTATCTCCCCCAAGTTTTTGCCACCAGGGGTAACGAGGGACCTGGGCCATAATACGAGGGTCAGTCACAGTGTGCGTCATTCACCATTCGTTATTGGGTCAACCATGTCACTGAGGGACCTACCCATAAATACGAGGGTCAGTCAAAGTGTACGTCATTCACCCTTCGGCATTTCGTCAACCATGTCACCAGTCCTACGAGCCATCCTGCCCCTTACTCCTGAGGTGGGGTTACACATCTATGAAGATAAAGTCACCCTCGTGGAAGACCGGGATGTCTTTGGGTCGGGTCCGGAGTCCACATTGAAAACGGTTACCCTACACCGTGACGACTGGACCAAATTTAAGCGGGTGTTGAGCGGTGAGCTCGACGGAAACCTCATCCACATAGACAATGCCATCTACGTACACCGTGGACCCTTCTTCGCACGCCTGGGGCGTTACCAAGACCCTACGCGAGGCTTCACCCTAGACCCCGATCTGTGGACAGCCTTCGAGAAAGTGGTGCCTATTGTGGACCAGCTGTTTACACCGGACTAGCGGTCAGCTGTTCAGTTGGGGTGGTCTCGTGCTATTGAGGACGCGCTGGCTGAACCCAATGAACAAATTTCTAGCAATGAAGCGGAGCCAGACGACGATGTCATTGATTACCCGGCTAGACTCAGTCAACCAACACAACGGTGGTAGAACCCGAACATGAGACCTCGTTATAAATAAACGATACTCTCCGGGTCCATCATCATTTTGTCACCATGAAGCGCTGGGAGAAGGTGTTGGATAACTTATACTAGTCCCGACAGTCCGACGGCCTATAGTGCATTGTCGGCTCTCTATCGAGCGGCCAAACCCCAGGAGTTCGATATTGGTTAAAACAACAAGACACCTATACCTTACATCGAGCTGCCCGCCGTCATTTTCTACGGAACCGGGTCATCGTGGATGGTATAGATGCCCAATGGCAGGCGGATTTGGTCGATATGAGTGCGTTTGCTAAACACAACGATGGGAATCGGTATATCTTGACGTGCATCGATATCCTGTCTAAGTATGCGTGGGTGGTACCCATCCGCACGAAAACAGGGGCGAATCTCATAGCGGCTTTCAAGGACATCTTCAAGACTGGGCGCAAACCCTTGTATTTGCAAACCGACGAAGGCACAGAATTCCTCAACCGACCATTCCAAGCCTTTCTCAAGAAACAGAAGGTCTTTTTCTTTCACACCTACAACGAGACGAAGGCTTCCGTGGTGGAAAGGTTCAACAGGACATTCAAAGGCCGCATGTACAAATATTTCACGTACAAGAATACATGGCGGTACATCGCTGTTCTCCCGAAACTTGTGAGTGGTTACAATCGAGCCTATCACCGGAGTATACAGAGAGCCCCCATTACCGTCACCCAACGCAATGAAGCCCAAGTCCGACGTGTCTTGTACCCCATGCAATCGCAACGAGCACCTAAGGAGGTGTTCATGGTCGGGGACCCTGTACGGTTCAGTAAAGTCAAGGGCAAGTTCGAGAAGAGTTATCTCCCCAACTGGAGCGATGAGCTCTTCCTGATTAAACGGCGCCTACCCCGACAACCGCGAGTATATGAACTGGAAGATCTACAAGGAGAACCGTTGCAAGGAACGTTTTACGACGTAGAATTACAGCCCGTGGTGAAAACGGAAGACTACTACACGGTGGAGCAGATTTTGAAAACCGAATGTCGACGTGGCAAACTGTTTCATTTCGTCAAATGGCAAGGCTGGCCCAGCTCGTTCAATTCCTGGGTCGCGGCCAACCAGGTGAAACGACTATAAAACCGGACATCACTACCGTCATCCTTCATTCCACGCTCGACCATGAACACGGTGCTATGGACAAACAACGACCGCCTCTGAACATTACGTTTCCCAAAACGCGCAAAGCGCAAGTGGGCTTTGTGGTGACATTGGTAAACCTGCTGGGTGTGTTGTACAGCGGTGTGTTTTACGACGTCGTGTACCTCGTCTCTCTACTTGACCAACCTAGAACACCAACCGTGAGTGCCAGTCAAACCAGTCTACAGATAGCACCCGTGGTCGAAACCACCCCATTCACCACCACATCGAGTATACAGTCCACATCAAGCTACACACCGAGTTTACAGTCCACACCTACACCAAGTATTGCGATGTCCAGTACGACCACCCACAGTGAGCGTCCGTCGACAACGGTACCAAAGCTAGACGACCGACGACTCCGGTTCACTCGTACCAAATTTACAAGAGCGGTTTACCACGACAGCGGATACACGTTCAACCATGGACCCCCGGTGGCAACATCCCTTCACTTGCGTCATCGCAGGACCGACGGGTTCCGGCAAAACGCACTTCGTCAGGAAGCTCCTCCAACACGCCGACAGCATGATCACCCCGCCCATTGCCCGAGTCGTGTGGTGTTACGGAGAATGGCAAGCGTTTGCAGCAATGCCCCACATCACCTTCGTGGAAGGGTTACCCAATTTGGCCGATTTGGAACCAGACACCTCGGTGGTTCTGGATGATCTCATGGCGGAAACGGATGACGGGGTCACCCAACTCTTTACGAAAGGCAGCCATCATCGACGGTTGAGCATCATCTATATCGTCCAGAATCTGTTCAGTAAAAGCAAAGAACATCGGAACATCAGCTTAAATGCCCACTACCTGGTGGTCTTCAAAAACCCGAGAGATACCACTCAACTGCTGCACCTGGCGAGACAGATGTACCCCGGACGAACTGCGTTTGCGTTGAAAGCCTTTAAAGATGCCACAACTCCTCAGTATGAGTATATGCTCTTCGACCTGAAGCAAACCACCCCCGACCACCTTCGACTACGGACCGGTATCTTTCCCGGAGAGACACACCACGTGTACATGCAAAAATAATGTAAACACACCCACAGTGGCTCCCCCAGCTGGGGTGTGTATGTGACGATGGGGATAATAAAATATATAGAACACACCCTCCTTGTTTATGTTGTCTTTGTCGACCCATAATAAAAGGGTAGGATTGGAGGTTCTAGCATTAGTTGTACATGATGTCTGCTCGAGTCGAGTACGGAAGCATGCTCCGACGCTCCGTGTATTGAAGACGGCCCCACCCGAGTTGGTACGAACCATTGGACGTGGCGCAGACCCTGCTCTCGTGTGCTGTCTGTGTGAGATTGGACGCAATATCTTAAAAGGCAACGTACCACTGACTCCGGCTCAGAAGGCGAAGTTGGCCAAGCATAAGACAGGTCTGCGAACCTTAGTCCAGAAGCGAGTCTCTCAAACACAAAAGAAAAAGGTGTTACAGAAAGTCGGCTTTCTCGGGGCCATTTTAGCACCGTTGGCCGCTTCCGTGTTGGGTCCAGTATTGGGTGGACTGTTCGGCCGACAATGAACCACACGAAAAAAATGGTCCTCATCGAACCTCGGCTCCTTCGAAACCTCCAATCACCGTACCCCGTACCCTCTACGGTGAAGACGATAAACACACTCGATGAAGAGATGCGTCAGATCTTACAACGACCGGGGTTAAGCGACAGTGAGAAAGTACAACAGTACAATGAAACGGCTTCAGCGGTACATGACGTTCATGGACCAATACAAAACCCTCTCTACCCCAGCAGCACCACCACCACCACGCGACACACCACCGACCTCAGCACCGCTCCAACAGCCGCCATTACCAGGGGTACTATACCCACAGCCCCACAGTGGGTCGAAGACGAAGTCCTGAAGAGTGTACCTGCATCGTTCAAGAAACAAGCTGGCCTGGTATTACAACGGATGAAACAGAATCCTAACATGACATGGAATGATAAAGGTGAACTACTGGTACAGAATCAGGTGGTCCCCGGTACCCACATGACAGATTTAGTGAATGACCTGATGCGTCAACGCAGGTCGCACACGGATCCTCGAGGATGGGAGGTCTTCGCTCAAGGCTTGAAAGACATGCATGTATCACACGAATTGGTGGGGAACCCCCAGCGCTGGGCCTGGATGCAGCGTGACTCGCCGGTGCACGCACGACGTCACACTCCACAACCTTCTTGGGAAGACGAATGGCAACCGGAGTCACCCCCCAAAACACCACCACGGCGGGCACCTACTTTTTCACCCCTTTTACCACGCCACCCCCTGCAACCACCAAGATCAAAGTCACCGCGACCATCACGACGATTAGCGCCCAAGGGTTGGGAGAAGTATTGAAACCAACAGCAGCAGCAGGAAAGCTCAGTCGTCATGTTTTACCTCACCCTACCCAGTAACAGCTCGGCTGATGTGTTTCCTGACAACACCTTGACCAAGTACGTGACCCAGTTACCGCAACCGTTGCATTTACCTGGACGCCTGGCATGTGGACTCGTGGATATCCAATACCCTTACTCGTGGTACAACGTGCGAGGTGGTGAAGTGTGGTGCGCGGTGACCTACGAAGGACAAGAAACCCGTCTCACCCTACCCGAAGGCCAATACGATACTCCCAAGGAGTTCATGGGTGGGCTGAGAAGTCTGATGCATTACAAATCTCTACGGGACGTCATGAATACTTCACAACCCATCAAAACTTTCCCCTTCAAAAATCATGTGGACTTCGATTACAACGCACACAACGACAAGGCCAGTCTCACTCTCAGCCCCAACGTGAGTGTCGAAATCAGCCCTACCCTACAGCAAATGCTGGGTCTCGATCTACAGGGGTACGCTGGCCCCACCGGCGAGACAGGCCACATCCCGATGGACATGCGTCAACCGATTGCATTCGAGCGTGGGAAAGTGGTGCTGACACTTCATTTCCGTCAAGTCCGAGCGGTTCACTTTGCATAATGAAGGTGCCTTACGAGTGTGATGCACACAACTATATGGACTATTATGTCCAACAGGCCGGGGGTAGCTTTCCGGTCTTTGCAGGTACACGCATGCAACGAGGACATGGGCTGGGGAACATACTCGGGAGCATCGTCAAAACGTTCCTCCCCTTGGTGACGCGTGGGGTCAAAGCGATCGGCAAACAAGCGGTACGCAGTGGACTGCAAGTCGCGGGTGATGTCTTGGGCGGTGCGGCACCCAAAGACGCACTGAAACGCCGAGCCAAAGAAACAGGAGGCGCCTTGGTCACCAAAGCACAACGCACCGTAGGGAATAAAAGACTTGCACCACCGAGACCGCGCACGAGTCGACGACCGACTCAGCGACGACGCACATCAAAGACCCAGGATATCTTTTCTTAAACATGGCTTTCATCCACGCCGAGTCGTGTCCTTCTACCAACAGTGAATTTGATTTATGGACCGTCCCACACACACTGACCAGTGCCGAAGAGGGTCAATGGTGGAACATCTCCCCCTTTCCAGCATTACAGCCACAGGCCCCATTGAATTCACCATCACCAACGCAGATACGACCTACCTGGATTTAGCCCATACGTACCTATATGTGAAAGCTAAAATCACCAATAAAGATGGGTCTGTCCTCAAAGCAGATGCACCCGTGGGTCCAGTGAATCTCTGGCTTCATTCGCTATTCCAGCAAGTGGATATAGCCCTCAGTGATAAACTGGTGAGCGCCTCAACGAACACCTACCCGTACCGAGCCTACATCGAAACACTGTTATCCTACGGACGTGACGCTAAAACGTCGTATTTGACAGCCCCGTTGTTCTACCGCGGTACCCCAGGCAATATGGAAGCGAGTCCCGATAATGACGGCTATACGGAGAGAGTGGATGTCACAGCAGAGAGTCACTCGGTCGATATGATGGGACGTCTGCATGCGGACTTATTCATGCAGGACCGATACCTCTTGAATGGAGTACCTGTCAAAATACGGCTAGTACGCGCAATGCCTTGATGGCCCCGGGTGAGGACCTCGAGTATAACATTGTCATCCAAGAAGCCAGTCTATTTGTACGCAAAGTGAAACCGAGCCCAGGTGTACAGTTGGGTCACATCAGAGCCTTGGAGAAAAATCCAGCGCAGTACCCGATTCGACGAGTACAGACCAAGGTCTTTTCCGTTCCTAAAGGGAATATGATTGTCAATCAAGAAAACCTGTTCCTGGGGGATTTGCTCAAGCGTTTAACCCTAGCCGGTGTGGAGAACGTCAGTTATAATGGGACTCTCTCGAGGAATCCGTTCAACCTAAAAGCGTTCAACATAAATTTCGTTGCCCTGCATGTGGATGGCCAACAGGTACCGGGACGGCCCTTACAACCTAACTTCGGAACGGCCAATTACATCCGGAGCTATCTGAACCTCTTCACAGCAACTGGCCAAATCTACCAAGACGAGGGAAATATGATCAGTCGAGACGATTTCGGCAAAGGGTACACATTGTTCTGTTTCGATCTGACCCCCACCTTAGACAACGATCATCAACTGAGTCTCGTCAAGAAAGGCAACTTACGCTTGGAACTGCATTTCGGGACACCTTTACCGAAAACCATCAATGTGATTTGCTACGCTGAGTTTGGATAATCGCTATATAAATGAAGCAGTGAAGGATATATATCCACCTTCACTGGATTTGAAGGAAACTACAGATAGCCCTATAGGCACATCTTATTTAGATCTCTATCTCTATAAAAATGAAGCGGGCATTCTCTTTCGTCGACTTTATGACAAAAGAGATGATTACAATTTCGACATCGTAAACTATCCCTATCTGGATAGTAATATTCCAGTGGAACCTGCATATGGCGTATACATATCTCGCTTAGTAGCATTTGCTAGATCCTGTGTTAAATGTGATGATTTTAATCAACGTCACAAAACATTGTTGCAGAAACTTATAAAACAGGGCTATTCCACCAAGCGCCTCCACTCAAAGTTTCTCAAATTTGGCGATAAATATCGCATGCTGATAGCAAAGTACGAACGTAGCGTGCAAGATCTATGGCGCTACGTTTCGTAACTTGTGTCTAATTCCGCTTAACCCGGGGCTAGGGGCCGTATGAACCCATGTACTTCAAGATCCTCATGGTACTCATATGAACAGTTACAATCAAAGCGTGACTGAGATACATCATTCTTTAGATGACGACTTTACAACGAATATTATGGATTAAGAATACTGATCAGCGATACGGATTTGATATTTTTGGAACATCATGATGTCTTGCCGGCATCATTGAAAACTGTTGACCGCTTCTCTCTTGCAGGAAACAAGCCTATGTTTATGTATACTTGATTGTCTTTTTGAATTTGGTGCTAATACTGTTATATGGAAATGGAATAGGTCTTTGGATTATGGACGCGGATATTCTCTAATGGACGACGGCTGGATTATGAATGACGGACTAGACGCTTGTAATGACAACATTATTCAAATCGATGAAAGCCGTAACGTCCTGTGTGATTACGCCACCTAACATGAATACAGACCAGATAACCAACGTGCTGGAGACTGAACCAGGGACACGTATGGTCTTTCAAGGAGTGTTCGCCCGAGATGTGTTCCCATTAGACCGTGTGTATCCTGCTTCTTACGTCCAGAATACAGACCCGATGGATAGGCCCGGTCAACACTGGGTGGCCGTGTACTTGACGGAAGAGCAGGGCGAATACTTTGACCCGTACGGCCTACCACCCCTCCATCCCGATTTAACAAACTTCATGGATCAAGGCACAGAGACGTGGTGTTGGAATACCAAAACATTGCAAAGCCTGACCAGTAGTGTGTGCGGACAATATTGCGTGTTTTACCTGTACCATCGATGTCGGGGAAGACCCTTATCTACCATCGTCCACATGTTTGACGAGTACCCCAAGACCGAGGACCGAGATGTACTCGTATATGACTGGGCTGCCGTTCATTTCAATGTACAAGCCCCGTTCTGGGCTTAATTTTTTTCACGTAAAGCCCTCTGTTCTGGGCTTCAGTTTTTCACGTGGTTGTTCTCACGTTGTTGTTGTTCACTGAATAAAAAAAATGAGATCTTAATACACTGTCTTGTGTGTGTGTGTTTTCTGTGTAAGCATGAATGCCCAATGTGGGGCATGTGGGATTTGTCCAGTAGATTGCTCCTTCATGAGAGCTTCAAAATAAGACCTCACTCGACCCAATCAGACCACTAGTGGCGCACCTCGGTTCAAAAACGTCTATGTCCATACACTTTCTCTACTGCGCATGCGCAGAATGACGGCGGTTTTACGTTTCACCCATCCCTTCGGATGCTCCCTCACGACTGCTTTACAATGATACTTCACTCGACCCAATCGGACCCCTAGCGGCTCACCTGGACCCCGAAACGTCTATTTGCATAGTCTTTGTCTACTGCGCATGTGCAGAATGTTGAAAACAAACAACACACTAGTCCAGGCGCATGCTCCCTCACGACTGCTTTACAATGATACCTCACTCGATGCCATCGGACCACTAGCGGCCCACCTAAACCCCAAAACGTCTATGTCCATATTCTTTGTCTACTAGGCATGCGCACAATGACGTCAGTTTCACGTCACACCCCTTACCTCAGATGCGCCCTCACGACTGCTTTACAATGATACCTTACTTGATGCAATCGGCTCACTAGGGGCTCACCTGGACCCCAAAACGTCTATGTCCATAATACGGCCAGACTGCACATGCGCAGAATGTCGACAACGGAATACACACCCCTCCCGTCGGATGCTCCCTCACGACTGCTTCACAGTGATACCTCACTCGATACAATCGGCCCACTAGGGGCTCACCTCGAACTCAAAACGTCTATTTCCATAATACGGCCTGTCTGCGCATGCGCAGAATATTGAAAACAAACAACACACTTGTCCAGTCGGATGCTCCTCCACGAGAGCTTCAAAATAAGACCTCGTACGACACCATCGGACGACTAGTGATCCACCTAGACCCCAAAATGTCCACCCAGTATGCACCTATGCACTGAACCCGTATGGATCTATATACAGACCTACCCGGTACTTAAAAAAAATTTCATAGCTTTTCCCATCGTATTTTTCAAGGTGAGCCGAAGATAGTAAAATCCACAAAAATGACCACCCCTATACCCCATACAAGCAAAATAGATGGAAATGTGCGAATCAGGGGACATCACCGGGCAATTTCGCCTACAAGAGGGTTGGCCTAGTCCGAGTTGTCTCCTTTGCGTCAGAGTGTATAGATAGGGCTACGATCTGAATTCAGCTAGGATCCGGGGAAATTGGCCCCTGGGACGCCATTTTTCATAATCTTACACAAACAGACCTGCACGGATTATTTTCACCCTTTTGCAAGTGATTGTACCATGCAAAATTATATAAAACTAACGGGCGGGTGTATGTATCTAATTCATTCATACCACGGAAGACCACATGTTGGTGCCCGATGACGTCATGCTCTGTCGGTCAGCATACGGGCTGACATCTAGGGTTGTTCTCCCTTGATAGGCACAACTCATGTGAATTTTATTCTCCGCCGAAAATTTGGAATTTCGGGGGAACAGCTGATGGATTTCTTGTAATCTTTCACTAATCCTGTTTAACATTCATCTTTGGGTGTTGCCTGCTACGCCAGTATATGTTCGGATGCTATACGGTCGGTAAATACCTTGAAAGAAATGGCACTCAACATGAATGACGAAAACCCGTCACCTCCTGATGCCGTTGAAGACAGACCAATGCGCGCAAAACAGGTACTCCCGAAATTTCACGACTTCATTACGGGAATGGAATATGATGATTGCTTGGGAACCATTTCCGAAAGACATACCGCCTACTCTGACCATGAAACTCCCCGTCGACACGTGCAGGCCGATGGTAAAACTAACAATGTCACATTCACTACAATACGAGATCGAATTTCATACTGGAAGGAGGCCTTGTGTGTACACTTTCCTGGCTTCTTTAGTCCACAGAAGAAAGATATAGTGTATATTGTTGGATATCGTGACGCTGCAAACATTCCACAGAAAGTGACAATCAATTTTTACAAGACTGGAAGAGTGGTTATTCAAGGGATTAACAGGTGTGTGAACTTTGTTAACGTGCACTTCGATTCGTTACGAAAAACTGTCAACGAACTTGCCAAAAATGAACTACTTCAAGTATCGACTGTCGACTTGTCAGACAAACCTGAAAGTGTAATGCCTGGACATGTGCATGAGGCCAAGGCAACCGCAAACCAGCCTCCCACTCTCACAGCCTGTGCACCTGTACCATCACACGATACGACGCATCCTAGTCACGTTATGACGCGTCCTAGTCGTGACAAAGAGAGTCCATCTCCTATTAGTCCAAAACAGCGGGCTGAGTTGCTCCAAAAAGCTGGTTCAATGTCTGCCACCCTTGATGTGAAATTAACGGAAATCAACACAACGTTGAGCACTCTAGGTAGATCAGTTGACCAGTTGAGTCACCTAATATCCACAGATTGCACTCCCAAATCCCAGGTATGCGAGTCACCTGGTATGAAGAAACTGAAAGAGAAGGTACTTGATATGCAGGAAAATGTAAATAATAAACTTAAACACATCTCACAACAGTTGGACTCCTGCCATATCAAGTGCAATGTCATCGACTCCAAGTTGGAGAAAATTTGTGAGGAGAACAAGACAAATTCAAACGAATTCAAAGCTCATATCGCAAACTCTGTTCATACGACAGACGAGGCCATTCAGTCTGTTGTTAAACAAGTACAAACCCAGCTGTCCGAGGAAATGAAAGTGATGGGGAGGAGACTAACGGCAGAAATTAACTTGATGTCATCAATCAACATGGTGTCACCCCACTTGTTAAACTAGCTGAAAGTGAAGACCAGAATCTGTCTGCTCCAGAGACTGTCGATCCAGGCCACATTGCTGAAAGCAAACATGGTCAGGTTGTGGCTAATGGTCAAACTGACACTCTTCAAACATCCAAAGCTGACCTTAAGCAGGTAGATCTACCAGGAATGGACCCGTCATCTCCTAATCCGCCACTGTCCAGCCCACCTAAATCTGCCAGTCCCGCGTCCCCATCACAACCTTCAGGTAATGATGATGCCATTGCCTGGTCTACTCAAAAGGGTCCCCAATGTCCAACAGTATCTCCACCCAAGGATAAGGGTCGTCAGTATGTTGATATAGTCATATTCACTGATTCATCCCTCAGTCGCCTGCACCCTAGGAGGTTCGCAAGAAACAAGTCTGTGACGAAATTACGCGTCAATGGTGGCATGTCAAACATGGTAGATTTCATTCAAAATTGCCAGGTTAACGGAGCAGCACAAGTCGTCATCCATACCGGCACTAATGACTTGACTCAGGTCAGTGAAAGAGACTTTGAATGCAACACAAACATGCTCATTGATGTAGCCCGACAAAAGTACCCAGACAGTCAAATTTACTTGTCCTGCATCCTGCCCCGTCGAGACATTAACAATGCAAGGCCCACCAAAGCCAATTCCATCATCAG
The DNA here is from genome assembly GCA_036873755.1 of Hanleya hanleyi. Lineage (NCBI taxonomy): Eukaryota > Metazoa > Mollusca > Polyplacophora > Lepidopleurida > Hanleyidae > Hanleya > Hanleya hanleyi. Next base: position 4,539 of record JAVTVY010003992.1, on the reverse strand, counting down.
ACACATCACGACTGCGAAAGGAGTCCGATTTATTGACAACGATATTGTCACCAAATCCAACGGTGAGATTCAGAGTGGGCTGTACTATGACAACGTCCACCTTAACGACAAGAAAGGTATCCCGAGATTAATCCTCCATTTACGATACGCTCTTGCTTTGAGTTCTGTTGATGTAAAACCACTGGAAGATGACCCCCCGCTCGCTCAACCTTGACCCCAGTCAATGACAAGAAGCCGATTAAGGAGACCCAGCAACCATACAGTGAGACAGACAGTGGGGTAGCATCACCTGAACCTACAGTCCCAATTATGCGCAATACTCCATGGCCGTGGCCTCCCACCAGCTTCAGTGGCTGGCCATGCTCTCCTGCGCCTTATTGTTGGCCCAATATGCAGGGCAATATGCCACCAGGTACCATGCCAGCTGTACCTCCGCTTTTCAGTTCCCCCTACTTTTCACGCTAGTGTACTGTAACTATCTCATATATATATATATATATATATATATGTCTTCCGTCCACCAGAGACTTAAGCTTGGCTTTTGGAACATTAACGGCTTTACTGATGATAAGTTCTGTGACCCTTTATTTGTTCGCCTTTGCAACAGTGTACATATTGTGTGTTTTGTTGAGACCTGGTTGGAGAAATCAAAAGACAAACGGTTAGGAATTAGTGGTTTCGAAAGACTGACACCTAACTACAGGACAAAGCATCCACGCGCCTGGCGTAATTCCGGAGGTATATGTGTGTTTATAAAGTCCTGTTTCAATAGTGGCGTTATCAAACTGAAAGCTCCATCTAATCATCCAGATATATTCTGGCTTAAATTGAGCAAAACATATTTTAATTTCACCGAAGATCTATACATTGGAGTCAACTACGTTTCTCCAAACAACAGTCCAGGTAATGTGCCAGACCCTGATACTATGTTTAAACTTATCTCTGATGATGTGTCTATGTACAGTCAACTAGGAGACGTAATGCTCATGGGCGATTTCAACGCCCGTACAAATAATGTTCCTGATTTTGTTCCTTTTGATTGTAATAAGTATTCCCCAATATCTGATGATATCTGCCGTCCAGATATTCCTATTGCACGTAATAGCTTAGATAAAAAACCGGTTGACTATTCTGGTAAGTTATTGTTAGATATGTGTAAGGAATCGCAATTAAGATTACTCAATGGTAGGACTCTTGGTGATATTTCAGGTCGCTTCACTTCCGTACAATACGGTGGCTGTAGTGTCGTAGATTATATGCTAGCTAGCACCAACTTTCTTCCACAAGTTCTTAAGTTTAATGTTGGTGAATTCACTGTTTTATCTGATCACTGTATGCTCAGTTGTGATCTTAATACTATTGTCCAAACTCAGTCCACAGAGAGCTCCGATCTCCACCCTCTGCCCAAACGATATATATGGAATAATGACTGTAAGCAATCATATATTGATGCCTTGCAGGACAGTAACACTACCAGGGTGCTAAGTTCCTTTGAAAACTCATGCGAGAGCAATCCTGATCACTTGGTTGATGACTTTTTAAAGATTTTACATCCTTTATGTGATAGAGTATTTAAATATATTATGCCTAAAAAAACTAAGACAAAAAGAAGACGAAATCACAAGCCTTGGTTTGATCAGTCATGTAAAGATATGAGGGGTACATTGCACCAACTAAAAAATCAACTGAATAAGGATTTAACCAATAATCAGGTACGGCATAAATTCTATTCATTTCGTGCAATGTATAGACGAATGCTTACTCGCACCAGTAAGCAATATAGGCAAAATTTACTCAATCATTTAGAATCCACCTCGGATCAGGACTCCAAACAGTTTTGGACCCTGCAATGTTACAAAATCTAAATCATGAACAAAAGCCCATCAATGATTCTTTTGACTGTTTTTATTGATCATTTTAAGAAGCTATCATCTACTGTGAACGAGGTTTCTGAATCTCGATTTCACGACGGGATAAGGGCTGAAAAAGCCTCACTGGAAACTGATGCTCCCCGTAACGATGGTAACCCAGATTTATTTCATAGTCCCATTTCAATCAAGGAAATTATAGATGCCGTTAAAACTTTAAAAGCAGGCAAAAGTTCCGGTTTAGATGGTGTTTTAAATGAGATGCTCAAATGTGGTATTTCTAATCTCGCTGCATCCTTGCATAAACTATTTAATGTCATATTTACTTCAGGGATCTTTCCTTCAGCCTGGAATGTAGGCTTAATAATTCCAGTTCATAAAAAGGGCAGTAAAGATGACCCCTCAAATTACAGAGGTATTACCCTAATCAGCTCATTAGCAAAGCTATTCAACAAAGTTATTTTGGCAAGATTAACAGCTTTCTGTGCAGAAAATAATGTTATTTATAGAAACCAAATTGGATTTACGGAACATAGCCGCACTATGGACCACATTCTCACCCTCCGAAATATTATTGACCATGAAAAGAAAAATAAGCGAAAGGTTTTTAGTTCATTTATTGATTTACACAAAGCATTTGACTCTGTGTGGAGGGAAGGGTTACTGTATAAACTCTTGAAGTTGGGGGTTGGTGGCAAATTGTATACGTTGCTCAAAAGCATGTACTCCGACACCTCTGCTGCCATGAAATTCCCACAAGGCCTTTCATCATTCTTTCCCTCTACAGTTGGTGTAAAACAGGGCGATGTTCTCAGTCCCCTGTTGTTCAATATATTTATAAACGATTTGATAGGTGAAATCCAAAATGACCCCAGTGGGAAGATCTGTATCGGTGATTCTATGCTGACGATATCGTCATATTATCATCCACTGCTGAAGGGTTGCAAAGTAAGTTGGACATCTTAGCTCAGTTTTGTGTCAAATGGAAACTAAGAGTTAACACAAATAAATCACAGGTAATGGTTTTCAACAGCAACACTCAAAAAGATCTGTTTCATATAAATAATAATGCCCTTGCCATAGTTAAACAATACACGTATTTAGGCATAATCTTAAAAAGTAATGGCAATCTGTCATTAGCTATTGAAAACTTGCGCAATAAAGGCCTAAAAGCATACTTCAAAATGAAACAACTGTTAGGTAATGGTGCCAGCTGTCGACTATCAGAAAAGTTGTTTGATGCATTAGTAAAACCCATCCTGTTATACGGATGTGAAGTCTGGGGGGCCAGAGGTGCATTTAGAGATTCTGACGGTTTTGAGCATGTCCATCTTAAATTCATTAAGGAACTGCTTGGAGTACACTCCAAAAGTACGAATACAGCTTGCAGAGCTGAATTGGGTCGGCTCCCCCTAAAGTTCGATATAATGAAGCAGATGGTGCGATATTGGCAACATATCTTGGAAAGTCTGGGCTCTCTGGTGTCTGATGTATACATAAACACTATATCCTGTAGTTCTTGGACTCAGCATATTCAGAGCTTACTCAATTCATGCGGTCTCGGATTTCTGTTTAATACGCAATTTAATATAGCACCATTTCAGTTCAGTCACATTATACAACGTCTTAGGGATATTGAAATGCAAGAGTCTGTTTCGTATATCCATTCAATAGTAAGCTCTCAGTCTTATCCTCTTTCAGTCTCATGTTCTGTAAACCAACTTATCCAGAGATACTGACGGATAGACAATTGAGGAGTGTTGTTTGTAGATACAGAATCAGTGCCCACAAATTGGCTATAGAGCGTGGCAGATACAAAAATTTGGATAGAAGTGATAGGTGTTGCAAGCAATGCTCAAGTAACGTTTTAGAGGACGAAAGTCATTTTATTCTCACTTGTAGTAAATATAAGACACCTAGAGAAAAGTATTTTGAATTTGTTGAAACACTATATCCTAATTTCAAGCACATTGGCAACGCTGATAAACTTAGATTTATTCTTGGTAACTCGGTATACAGGCATACTAAACTAATTCTCGTTAGAACTGCGCAGTTTTTACTATAGAATGCGAAAAGTTGCGCGATGAACATGTAGTAGGCTAAGCAGTATCAGTCTATATATTCTACAGAATCTTATAATCTATTTTATCACTTTATGTATAGTTCCGGCTCTTGGTTTTTGTTTGTCTTGTCGAGTATTGGCCTACATGTACAGGTCGTTACTCATTATGTTTGTGATATGACTCGATTACCAGTCTCATGACTGTGTTGATGTGTCAATAAAGTATTCTACGTAGGACGAACGTTGTGTGACCGCCAATTTTTCTTTGTTTGTTTGTGCAAACTGGACAATAAACGCTCGACACTGGGGTCGCACGAATGCTAGAAGAGTCGTCATAATAACATGGTACAACACCTATAGATTATGTTTATTAGTCCCCATGGGTTCAGATATTTTTTTTGGTGTAAAATGCCTACTCTGTGGAGAGGGTCCCCCGTGTTTTTTGATGAAATACGACGTACCAAACAAGAATATGTACACTTGACCATAAAATAAAATCTTTCCCTCCCCGCCCCATTTTCATCGAACACATACTTATATGGGATCAAAACATTTTTTTTAATTAACAAAACTATACATTTTTTTTTAAATGAGACCGCTCACAGAATG